>CAUYON010100309.1:0-67927 GCA_963573935.1 Arctocebus calabarensis | reverse complement strand
CGTCACACTGCTCACAGCAACCTCCAGCTCTTGGGCTTAAGCGATTCTCTTGCCTCAGCCTCCCTAGTAGCTGGGACCAGCCCGCCACAGCGCCCGGCTAACCATTGTTTATTTGTACAATTAATCAACCTCTGGCCTCTTTCTTTTAAAACAACGCGGGCTACAAGTCCGAGGCGCAGGAGCCTCTGTGGGCCTAGGCCGGGCTGGGCTGGTAAGAGGAGGCCCTTCTTCCACCCGTTCCTGGCATCTCTCACCCTTTGTTCTTCCTAACTCCGTTCTCCCTGCAGCGCGAGGGAGAGGCTTATTTACAGTCACTGCAGAAATGTTCCTCTATCCTCTGATGGCATCACCGTAACCGGCCAGGCACAGCAGGCCGAGGTGCTGCTGGCAACCCAGCTCTCCAGCTGTCAGCCCTGCTCTGGGGCTCCCAAGACAGGATCCAGGCACAGAACCAAGGCTCCAGGTCCTTTCTGCCTGGCTAAGCTGTCCCTATCACATACCAGGGCAGGCCATCCCAGCCAACAGCCGGAAGGTCCTGACCGTCTGGAAGCCCATGGAGCTCCCCCTGGCTCCCTGGCAGTTTGGGGAAGGGGTAGGGCTGGGAGTGCGGCAGGGAAAGTCAGTGAAGGACATGAGGCTCTCGCTCCTCTTTCTTTTGGGGTCTCAACTGCTGGCTAACCTTCTCTTTCTTTAGATAACTTCCATTTTCTGGCTCGTTCCCTAAGGTGGCGTCTTGGAAAACAGTAAGTATCAACCTTCCGGTGGAAGACGGCTGCCCACCTGGCCCAGGCCCCTTCCTTGGGGAGGTGACGGTGCCCCAAGCCAGACTTTTTCCAGGCAATGTCCCCATTATTAGGGTTCCTTGTGCTCCTTGGACCCCACTCCTACCCCAGAGAACCCCATGAAAACCCTGTGAGAACCCTGATAAGTGTCGTCCCATCTCTGTTTAGTCTATGTTTTCTGCACCCTTGCCCCTCGCCACACACCTGATTGCATCCCCTGTACAGAAATCACCCTGCGACTCCCCCACCCAGGGCATGGACTGGCCTGGTATGTATGTGAGCAGCTGGTTTCTTTCTCATGGCTGTGTTTGCATGTGCCCTGTAACCTCATGCATGGGCTCCCAGACAGTCTGGGCCCTCCAGGGCCAGGGACGGTCTTTATCAGTGTTGTGTCTCTGGGCCAAGCACAGCGGTAGCAATGGGGCACTCAGGAGATGCCAGTTCAACCAAACTGAGCTCCTCCTGGGATGCTGGAGAGCGCCAGGCAATGAAATGTTGCCAGTAACCTCTCTGTTCCCCTGCCCAGGCAGCCCCTCCAGGCACTGAGCCCCCTCGTGCACAGGGATGTCCTTTGTGTGCCCCGCTTCCAGCACCGCCATCTGAGCATAGTATTAACTCAATAAACAGAAGAAAGTTGCCAGCAGAGTCACGGTGGCAGCCACCGTTCCTGGCTCGTGTTTGCCACGGAGACGGCATTTCCACATGAGCGTGGAGGATGCCTCACTGAGCCTTGCAGAAAAAGGCAAGTGAAACCAAAACCAGACAGGACAGATGTGGTGGCTTCTGCCCTGGGTAAGACAACCCCAGAGCGCAAGGAAATGTTCTGAGTCTGGGGCATCAGCCTGGGTAGGGGGTACAGGGCTGGGAGTTACAGGCAGATCCATGGAGGGTGATGCACCGATGCCTGGGGCTGGGGCCGGGGGAGACCCGTCTTCTGTTAAGCTTTAGTTCCCCAGAGTCAGACCCAGCCCTTGGCTCTCACTGCCGTCTCCACCTCCATGTGGTTTCTGCCCCTGTGCAGCCACAGTGCTCACCTGATTGTTACCGCGTGTCTGGCTTTTTCATCTACTGCTGTTTCAAAGGCACCTCACCTTCCTGCCTGCCGGGCCCTTACCCGCCTGGGCAGGGAGGGCACTGCTGGCTGGGTTTCTGCTACTGCTGTAAATATCTTGGTACTTCAGGCCTTTGAGTTGTTTCTCAAGTATAAGGTCCCAGGGGTGGGATCATGGTGTCAAAGGGTTGAGTGGCTCTTGTTACTTCCTGCCCAGTTGCCATTTAGGACAACGGGCCGGGGTGGGTGGGGCAGGTGGGTGGCTCTCCCATCTACCCCTGCATATTCTGTGCCTGGCTAGGGGTGCGTGGCATGGGAAAGGGTGCAGGCTGCAGCTGGGCACTGTCAGGGTGCTGAGGATTGGAGGTTACCCTATCTTCTCCAGGGCAGGTGGCTAGTTCCAGCCCGCAAGCCTGGGCTCTGGAGCAGACGGTCTGCTCCGGGCAAAGAGGGCCCTCTGATGCAGGCTGGTGCCAGATGGGGTTATGGCCTGTTGGGGGCTGTGGTTTCTGTTGTGGGGAGCAATGCGACTCAGGTCAAGATGCTCATTTTGGTCTGTGACAGCCCCCACCTCTGACTCTGCCAAAGCCAGACTTTGCTGTGTCTGGGTCGTGCAGCCTCTGGAACTGCAAGCAGGATGTTCCAAGTCAAAGCTGCTGACGAACCATGGCTGGCAGGAAGACAAGGGAAAGGGTCCTTAATCCCAATGTCTTTTCATAATTAAGTTTTGAGATCACCGCAGGCTGCACCCTGGTTTCAGCAGAGTAGGTAGGGTCGGCTTCAGGTGGATGCTAGTATTAGGAGAGCCCCTGCCCATTGCCGGCCGGAGCTGTCTCCTGCTTAGTAGGACCAGGGAGGGGACACGAGATGGACTTCTTGGTCCCAGCAGGGCTGTCCCCTATCCCTCTCCGGCCGCCACTGCCTGTTCCTCATCCTGCTTCTGCTGTGGGGCGGGGCATCTCCAGGCACCTTCGCCAGCATCACAGCGCTCTCCCTGGAAATGCACTACTGCCGTGCTGCCTCGGTGCCCCTGAACCCTGGCACTTCAGCCCTCCCTCATTCCTCACCTCTGCTGGGCACCCGCATTACACCAGGCTCACCACTGGGCACAGGGCATGTCTGTGTGAACAGCCAGGAGGATAAACCCTGACCACAAGGAGTTCCCTGCCAGGCCCAGGGGAGTCTGGACATGGCCAGCTATGAAGGTGCTAGTCTCATGGGTCCTAGGAGACATCTGCCTGGGCCTCTCCCTTCTTGAACCCTCCTGCATTTGGGGAGTTGACCAGCTCCAAAGGATGAGCCGTGTTTGGGGACCTTCGACCATGCCAGGATGAGACAGCAAAGAAATAGCCTCAAGGTGAAGGATCAGAGTCTCCAGGTGGCTCTAGCCAGGTGCCTCTTCTCCAAGTCCACCCCATCCCCCCTCTGTTCATTTGTCTCTGGGGAGTAGGGGCTGGGCTTTCTTCTGTCCCCTAGTGTCCTCTCCACCCCTGCAGGGGTCATCCCACACGGATGCCCACAAATGTGTCCCGAGTGCCACAGAGCAGATCTCAGAGCTACTTGCTTCTTCCACTGAAAGCTGATGTCTCCCAGCCCTGGACACCACCTGCCTTGGCCCTCCCTCTCTGTCCCGTTTAGATCACACATGCCCCGACTTCTTAGTTTTTTCCCTTTTTGTCACAGAATGAGAAAAGTAGGCTGCTTGGGGGGTGGGGGACAGTGAAGGGTAAGAATGTGTCGTACTGGAAGCAGGAGCCAGGACAACCAATCCCCTGCCAGCTTCTGGGGACCGAGATAAATGTCACCTTAGCTATGTTCTAGACAGCAACAATTTTATGACAATGACAAAAGGATACAATTCCTGTGTTTCTCTTGCACCCAGTTGTGGGTAGTGGAAGGAGGTGGCCCTGGGTGCACAGGGGCAAGTGTAGCACTGGAACCCTAGCAGGCCCACTGCGCCTGCAGCCTGGCCCCAGCCCATAGCTCTGACAGGGTCAAGTCCTCCTGCAGTGGCTACCTGGAGTCTACATCTGCTGGCAGGGACCAAGGGCAGGATGCAATGGGGCAAGGGTGGGAGCCCGGGGCCACGCCCCCACCCTCTCACAGCCCGGCCACATCCAGGGATCTCTCCCAGGGCCATTCACAGTGTGTTTAGGGAGAGCTCTGGGTCCATCCATCCGGGATGCTCTGAGCCTTCATGGGACTGCAGCCAGCAGGGCACCTAAACCTTACAGGTCGCAGAGGCCATACATGGCTGACAAACATTGGCTGGTGGACAAAATCTCTCCACCAAACACATCTTGGGGAGCATGTGTGCCCCAGGGATGAAGGGCTGCATGGGTCATAGCAAACCTAGTTTGCAGCCTCCCACACCTCACACCCCAGACCACAGTGTCTCCCCATTTGTTCCCTGATAGGCATTGCTGCTTTGGGGAATCGTGGTCATGGAGGAAGCTAAGGCATCAGGAGCTGCCAACACCCCAAGGGCTTGGATTACAGCGAACCACTGCAGCTGCCCAGACCCACTTCTGGGTCTGAAGGCAGTGTGGGTAGATGGCGAGCAGCGGAATGAACCCAAGATTTGTTACAAAGAAAATCCAGAGTCAGCCTTTGTGGGGCATCACCCAGCTTGGCACACAGTAGGGGCTCAGGTAAATGGGATCCACTGGGGCCAGATTTCTTCCTTGGTAACCTCCAATGGAGCTATCCAAACTGTGGGTTTTAGGCCCCTGATAGAGTCCACCTCTCGGGTGTCACCTGGGCTATTTTCCACAACATTCTCACAACTGAAAGTTGGCTATGAGTTTGTTGTCGGCATGAATGAACACTGCATGACGATTTTTGATAAAAACTGGATGTGGTGGTAGAGGTTCCCCCATGGGGAAGCCCTGTCTCCCTGTGAATTAGACAAGATCCCCGCCAGCTGGGAGAGGTGCCACCAAGGTCCAGAGGCCCTGGGAGGAAACTCTCCTCTTCAGAAAAGTGATGCAAACTTTGCGACTGAGAGAAGGCAGCTGCCTGCCCTGACTGGCCCAGGAGGAGCAGAAGGGATGGGGAGAGAGCAAGAGGAAGCTGTCTGGGGTCCCCCAGGAGGCAAGAAGGACTGGTCCCTGCAATCATGCTGGGGAGATGGAGAGGAGCCCAGGTGCCCAGGCAAGGAGGTGGCTGGGTGTGGATTTTTCAGATTCCTGGGGTGGTGATGGTGGCCATCTGAGAAGCTCAGGAGAGAGGAGGCTGGAGACCCAGGGGTCCCCAGACCCAAGTGGCCCTAGGAAACAGACACTAAATCCTCATTATAAGGCTTTTTAAATGCACAGACAGGATATTAGCGTTTAAACAGCTTCTATTACTCCAGGGCAAACTTTAAAAAACATAATATTTATAGAAAACCTCATTCAGCTCGCCCTGTTTGCTCTTTATTTCTCCTGCAATTACTGCTAATTTGGAGACGTTTTTGCTTTGGCTTCTCTGCCTGTTGCCAGTCAATTGTGAAGCCACCCACTGGTGCTGTCCCGCCCACACGTCTCCTGCTGGACAGCCCCTGGGGCTGCAGGGGGCTGGTGTGGGGTGACCTTAGCCCACTCCCTCGCTCCCTGTCTTTCCTCTCCCGGAGAGGAGCAGGTGTTCTGGCCACCCCGGTGCCCATAGGTCCTTGGCCAGGGTGTTTTTTCTATAGGTCAACTGTCTGTCCTGCTGGGCCACCCTTGCATGGCTCCCAGGTCCTGGGCTTGGCCTGCCCTTGGGCACCTCTGAGCCGAGCCCAGCACAGTGAGGCCAAGACAGGGAGCATCCTCCTCCTGCCTTGGGCAGTGGCCACCATGATCCTGGATCTGTACTGCACCCCGGGCCTACATGTGTGACCTGGTGGGGGATGCCTCAGGAAGGCTCATGCTCAGATGCTCTGCCACGCCAAGGGTCCCATGCCATGCCACGGCAGGATGTGCCACCGTGGACACGCTCCAGCTCTGCCTTCCTCCCTGCCTTCCCTTCCCCATCTTCTCCTGAGTCCTTGCCGAGCCCCTCCTCTGTCCAGGACACAGCCAGAACGACCACTGAGCAACACTCAGATGCGTGGTGCTACGGCTGGCGTGGCTGCACTGTGACCTGAACAGAGCCCAGGTGGGTGAGAACCTGGGTGGCCCTGGGCCACCCTGTCCTGATGGTAAATGTCCCTCTCCTGCTGTGCTGGGCATAGAGCACGCAAACCATAATTCCACCCAATCTACACATGGGCATTGTGATCACATTTTACTGAGGAACCACCCGAGACTCAGAGCGGTTTGGTGACTCGCCCCAGATCAAACAGCTGCTGAGTCACAGAGCCAGATCCCAGGCTGGGGCTGGCTGAGGGATCCAAAGCCCATTGTGCCCACTGCCCAGACTCCAGGAGCCCCCGACCCCACGCCCCTCTGTTGCTCCTCCAGGGGGTGCTCCCAGGTGGACCACCTAAAGACAGAGATGCCCAAGGGCAGGCAGAAGGTTCCCCCACTCTAGGCCTCTCACATAGCCGCAGTGAACGTCCGCACCCCTTCCACCAAGGGAACGCTGCCCCCATGGCCAGGCTGAGAGGGCCTGAGTGGGCAGGTTCTTCCCTGCACCCCACTGCTGCTCTGCTGGCCTTGGCACACTGCCGTACCCCTTATGATGAGCGCAGGAATTGTTAGCTGCAACCTCACCAACTTTAAAGTGGAAACAACAGTATTTCCAAAGCCACCTTGAGAAGTTATGTCCCAGAGATGGGAAGACACGTGGTCATGTGGGTGCCTCTCACCTAAGGCCCGCTGGAATGGGAGGGAGGGCTGAACAGAGCTGCTGCTCCAGAGGACACCCTGGGCTCCATCTGGCCTCTTGGGACTGACACGTCCATTCATTCATTCATACATTCATTCATATATTCATGCTTTCATTCCAGGTCCAAGGTTCCTGTGTCCCAGCCAAGTGTCAGACACTGTGTAGGTACCAGGAATAAGAGTGAGCAGGAGCTGGTCAGGGGGCCCCTGGGGCCACTGGTGGAGGAGATGGAGGAGAAAAATGGGTGGTGAAGTACCCTCTGCTGAGTACAGGCTGCAGAGGAGGGAACATACCCAGCTGAGGGTGATCAGGGAGGGCTTCCTGGAGGAGGTGACACTGGATGCTGGCGCAGCCCCTGAGCCTCCCTGCCTGAAGGCTCACTGTGAAGGGAAGGCAGGAGCCAGTTAAGGTGCGGGGTGGCATGGGGTGGGAGTAGGAGGGAGGGTGTTTAAGTGGAACAGGCCCGCAGATTTTTGGATTAACCTTGGAGAAGCCCAGCCTGGCAGGACCGGAGCTGGAAGGAGGTTCTGGACGAGGCCGGAACCCAGAGGGCACACGGTGAAGGATTTTGTGCTCCAAGTTAAGAAAGTTAGACTCAGCCTGGCAGGTAGAGTGGCTGGACAGGGTCTCATGGCAGGGCTGGAGTGACTGAGAGTGCAGGTAGGTGCTGGGACCCTCGGGTGTGGTCTGTAGGGCAAAGGAGGACAGGCCGACCTGCAGGGAAGTGCGCGTTCTCTCTGCGCTGAGCCTGAGGAGTGTGTGTACATTGGGCTGACAGCAGAACAAGTGGGTGGCGAGCTGGACTGGGGCGGGTCCAGGTGGTGTGATGGCGTGGGAGTCAATAGCATGTGGGTGTCGTCTCACACTGGTGGGTGACACTGCTAAGGAGGCTTCTGTGCACAGCTCTGAATCCCACCGGGCTCCTGGGGAGACAAGGAGGGGACACTCTCCTGATCATACTCCACCCCATCCTAAAATAGCCTTAAAGTTTCAGTGAGGGAACACTCCGGCATGTCCCACAGGGCTGGGTTGATGGGGGCAAGGATAGCAACAGCCCTGGCTGGGAGCAAGGCCCCGGAGAGGCCAGGGAACTAGACCCTGAGCAGAGAAGAGCCCCCGTCTAGGTCTGAAGGGGTTCCCAGGCTCGCATGGCCCCTGCAGCTGACTTGCACACGTCAGGTAGGTGCCAGGAGGCAGGATGAAGGGGAGGACTCAGGGACAGCTGGCCCTTCCACCTGTGTATTCAAGGAGTATTCTGGGGAGGGGTCCGGAGGCTGGCATTGTGGGTGAGGAGGCACAGGGGCACACCAGTTGCTCTCGGCCCTTGGGAGGGTGGGGAGGCCCAGAGCACTGGGGATATCCTGGCTATAATTGCAGAGCTCGGCCCCTGGAGGCTACAGTGGTGAGCTGGCCACAGCCACCTGACTCCCAGTGGTCAGTGATCCCTTTTGTGCAGCTGCCATGGCTCTGCTCACCTTGGCCTTTTCCACCAACTCCCTGCTGGGCCCCAACTACGTGGGCTCTACAGGCACCTGCTCCTGGGTCAGCTCTTCCTGGGAGGCTGCAGGGATTCCCTTAAGAGAATCCCCTGGTCATAGACTTGGGAAGAAGGTACCTTGATGTGGGAAAGGCCTCCTGGGAGGTGTTCCTGGGCTGAGGCCACTGGGCTGGGCCCAGGGGAAGTCTGTCCCACAGGGAAGGCACAAGAAATTCACATAGATTTCCACGGAGGCCTCCCACCCCTGTGAGACCGGAGGCTGAGGGGCTGGATGGAGCCTTCTCACACACACACACACACACACACACACACATGGGCACATACATGCACACACACACGCACACTCCTAACTTTTCCTTCTGACAGCTCAGTGCACCTGAAGCAGGAGGGTGTCATCCCCTGTCATATGGTCCTGACACTCAGCCCCTGGCACTATCCCTTCCTAGTTTTGGCTGGCCCAGAGACCACTTTGATCTCTGCTGCTCTCAGGAGCTTTGCCGAAAGGCCCAGGGGCCGGCAGAGGAGGGTAGTCTGTACGGGAGGACTTTCTTCCCTGGGGCCTCTGTAAGTTTGTGGGGCTCTGGAGAGGTCACACATGGACCTTCCATCACGAATTCCAGGGACCACAACTCTCCTCTGGACACCACTGGATTGTGCAGCTCAGACAGAGGTGGAGGAGGAGAGGGGCTGGATAAAGGAGGAGAACACGGGGCTGGGGGCTGCAGCCATCATTCCTGGGAGCCACTGAAGTTGGCATGGGGCGTGTGCCCCTTCTGGCTTGGAGCACGGGCCAATCAGAGGTGAGGCACAGGGGCTGAATGTGTGTTGGGGTATAGTGGGGGTGAGGGAGTGGTGTCCTGGGGAGGTGGTGAGTCTGAGTCTGTGTCTGACATGGGTGCTGTCCAGCTCTATCCACGACACCCCAGCAATGAGGGACTCAGCTGTTTTCCTTGCTGCTGAGTGTGGCCTTGGGGACTCATGGCCCTGCAGGGATTCTGGGATTTTGCCCCATCCAGGTGCCAGCACAGTGTCCCACTGGGCCTGCCTCCCTTCCTGGTCTCAGGCCAGTACCACCGACTGGCCTCAAACTACCCAGGGACCTGGGCCCAAGGCTAGGAGAGGGGTGGCTGGAGCCCACGTGGTCCACCACCCCCTCATTGAAGAGATAGTTTTTTCTAGGGCTCCCAAAGTTTCTCTAATTAATGAGACTGAGGCCCAGAGGCTGGTTAGCAGCAGGTAGCTGCTTGGAGTTCTACACACTAGCTCATCTGCTTCTTACTGCCTCTTCTGGAGGGTGATGGTAAGTGGCAAGCCCTCTGCTCCCATAGCCTGGGTCAGTGGCCAAGAGGGAAGCATGTGTCCCCAAGTGGGAGGGAGGGAGAGAGGGCAAGAGCTAGCTCGGGAACCGCCTCTGAGCAGCTTAGCACTTCTTTTTCCTGTGGGGTGTCCCTGGTCCCCCACCTGATGGTGTCCACCCTGGGAAGGTAGGGTGCATGTAGGCTCATGATGGTCCTCAGTGAAGGCCCAGCCTGGACCCTTGCAGGCCTTCCCACCCCATTATCCCATGAGGACCTGGCTGGGTCAGAAGGAGAGCTGGCTGGGAAAGGGGTGTGAGCATGGGCACTGGAGCTCTGGCTTGGCACCCTGGCTCTCTGGCTGAGCAAGTCCTGGGGAGGCTAAAGGATGTAGGTGGTGGCCTTAGTCTTTGAGCCTCTGGGGCTGGCAAGGCCACCTGGCCGGAGGAGGACAGAGGGAAGTACAGATAGGAAGTACAGATAGTGTGTCATGTAAGCGGCAGAGTGAGGCTGTTCCCAGACTTTCACATGCCACAAACACGGGGGAGGGGGGCAGCTGGGCTTGATTATCCGGAGAGCCTCTGCCTGATTTGCAGCAGGTCTAAGGGCCTTGATGGCCCCCTGGGGTCAGGTACTTATGTGGGAGCCAGCCCTGCCCTAAAGACCAGAGGTATGCGACCTGTCTGAGCCCAGCTCTAAAAGCTTGGGAGCCACTTCACTGCCCTCATTTCTGAACTGGGATGGCAGGACAGGCCCTGCTGCTAGGGACAGCCCCCATGCCTTGTACTTTTCAAAGTGCTGGAGCTATGGGATCTGTGAGCTGGCACAGGCTTTGTACCCATGCTGAGACTCCAGTATCCTCCAGGCCCTTCCTGAAGCCCATGAGCTGCCTCGCCTGTGGAACGGCACAGAGCTGGCGCCCACCACATCTCCTCCAGCCTGCATCCAGAGAGCTGGGCTTGGGGCACAGAAGGCTCTCAGGGACAATAGCACCCACATGAGATGGCCTTGGCCCCCTCTCCCCAGGCCTGCTCACTTGCCCCTGTCTGTCCCAGCACATCAGCCGTCTCTGTCTAAGCGGCTCCTGGGGGAGGGGCTCGGCCACACCTGCTGTGTCCTGAGCTTCAAGTGTCAGGCCTGTGCACAGTGGTTGCCTATGAACATCAGCTTGAGGCTAAGAGAAGGCAGAGGCTGCCAGGCCAGGCTTGGGATGCCCTCTAGGGAAGACAGGGGGGCCACATCCTGGTAGAGAGAGAAGCCATCTCCTCTGTGCCCCGTGTGTCCTGTGGGCTCAGGTCTGGGAGGTTTGGGTGCCCATGGTGAACTTGACATGCTTGCCTCTGGGGCATGGGCATGGGGTCAGTCCCTTTAAGCCTTTTGGGGGCTCACCTTTCCCTGCCCGCTCGGGGAGACCTGCTCATACAGCCAGATCCTGAACAAGCTGACTGTCTCCTGCATCTGCTAAAACCCAGGTGGCCATGACATCACCTTCATTAGAAAACTTGCCTCGTGGGCAGGGTCTGTGTCACAGTAAGCTCCAGGGCATCCGCCCTCAAAATCCACGCCTGGAATGTACATACACGACAATGCAGGAGCCCACAGACATACAGCTGCATGTGTACCTGCATGGCTGGCCTCCCCGCACACACACAATTGCACACATGTGCACAGTTACCCACACACCTCTGCACAGGACCTGACCCCATACACGCGCCAGAGTGACACCCACACTGGGGTAGCGCTGCCATGGGCAGAGCACTTCCAAAAGCACCCTGGAGATCTTTGGCTGGTCAGCTGCAGACCCTGACATGGAGCCCTGACCCTGCTGCACCTGGGCCAGCCAGTGACATTTGCCACAAGATTCTATCCCCAGCCCCCAGGCAGGTGGTGTGAGATGTGGAGAGGATGCAGCATTGTCTAGTCAGGCAGCAGTGGTCACGAATCAATAATGACTTGGGGAGAGGGAAGAAGGAAGGGGCATGCAGGATGCTCCCACCCAGGGATGCTGGGGAGGGGACACTAAGGCCCAGCACAACTGTCCTGGGTCACCGTCACTTTCCAAGCCCAGCTGCTCTGTGGCCATGCCCCTGGCACAGTGAAGCACACGGCACTCTCAGTAATTCAGCAGCAGGAGAGAGGACTCAGGGAGGGAAAATGCACCTCAGCATGGAGGGGGCGGGGGGACAGGGAAAGGGCTATGAGTTGGGGACAGAGATGCAGGAGGAGACCGGGAGACCAAGGGAAGCGTGCTCCAGAGGCGCCCGCACCTGCCACCTCTCTATGGGCATCCTGATTTAAAGAGTCGCTGGGCTGATTCTTCTTTCCCAAACAGTAACATATGGCGGCCACCGAGGCACTGTCTTCCATCCAAGCCTCAGGAGTCAGGAGTCACGGCTCCACCCCTTCAGGGCACAGGAAGCTCCTCTGCAGCCCCCCAGGAGGACAGGAACTCAGGCAGCCCACTCCCAGCTGGCTGGCTGCCAGTGTTAGAAATTTCTCCCTCTAGGCAGCCTGAAATCCTTCTCCTCTGCCCTCTCCTTCAATCTTAGTTTTGTCAATGCGGCCTCAGGGCCAAGTAGCCCAGCCCCCCTCACAGTCTCTGCAGAGACCACTGGACACCCCTCCTCTTGGCATGCCATGCTCGGCCTATGGCCATTCCCCTGACTCCACACCCCACCCTTGTCCACTTGGCTGTGAACCATCCCCCTGGCCCAGAGCTGGGCCCTCCAGCACCCAGGGTGTCTCTGGGCACAGCTGGGAAGCCCAGCTCCCCTCAGTGAGGCAGCATGCAGGTTGAGACCTGCGGCATCTAGACAACAGCTTTCGTGGGCAGACACTTATCCTTAGGGTGACCCCCCACTCCCCCATCAGCTCCCCGGATGCCATGGGCTCACACCGCCATTGTTAATAACGCCCTGGTTTGGGTGACGAGTTATTTGGCTACCCCTGTTACTGACAGAAGCCCCGTGTCCTCTTCCTGTTGTATTCAACCAACCTGTGTTTTTGGACTTAAGAGCAAGATTCTATATCTATTCTTATTAAATGTAGTTACTTTTACCTTAGGTCCTACCAGGAGACCAGGCAAACTATCAGTTTTCCTCCCAGCCTTAGGTTAAGCAGAATTCAATCATCATGTCTACTAAATGTTTCCACCATTGGTGGACGTGCCGACTGGCGTTGAGCTCCGAGCCTACGGCACACACTAGCGGTAACTAGGAACTGGTGCTCTTTGGAGGCGCCATTCAAACAATTCTGGGTGCATCTAACTTGACCACCATCCCATCCTCGGGTCAAAGAGACTGTCGCATACATAGTCCCGTGTCTGCAGGGTCGGCCTTCCTGCACCTTGGAAAGTCAGGAGCCTCTTAGCTTCAACTTCCCTCCTCGGGCATCAGTCGCTTGCAGCTGCAGCCTCTTTGACCAGCTCCCCAGTGTCCCTCCCACCTCTGGGTGTCAGTTCCCACATGCACATCTATTTAAGAGAGAAGGTGAGTTCAAAAAGGTCCCTGTCAACCGCCTTCTCCACCAGTTCTGCACAGCCTGGGTGCTGGGCTGCGAGACTGACCCAGGGACGCCTCAGCAGCCAGCATGTGCATCGGGGGAGGTGGGTGTCCATGCCTGGGGACCCTCCAAACCCAGCAGGGGAGGGGCCCCTGGGGCAGAGCCGGAGGGGGTCCCGGGTCCCTTCCACATCATTGTCACACATCCGTGGAGCACTGGGGACCCGGCCATGAGCCCAACAGGCTGAACTTCCTGCCTTCATGAGTTTTTTCCTGTCTGGGGAGGGGAGCCAACAGACACAACAGAGAAAATTATCTTGTATGTTGAAGGTGAGAACACAGCAGGGACGGGGTCCGCAGTGGCAGCCAGGGGCTCGGGGTGGGGCTCACTGAGGAGGAGGTGCAGGGAAGGGCCCCCAGGCTCTCTAGAAGCGATGTTCCCACAGAAGAGAACCCCCGGTAGAGGTCCCGCTGTCGGGCCCCGTCTGGCTATTGAGGGGGCTGGAGTCATGACAAGGAGGGTGGTCACAGGCAGGAGCCGGAGGAGCCCTGGGCCACTGGGAGAGCGTGTGAGGTCTTTGTGAGGAGGGTATTTTGAGGACAGTGGCCTTTCTTTAAAAGAGCTGGGGGTCACAGGAAGAATTGGAGCAGAGGTAAGGCATAGACCACCTTGAGCTTTAAAAGCATCATTGTCATCCCAGCAGCACATTCCTTAATTGGGGGGCAGGTGTCCAGAGATGGACCCCATGGCCCCCTCTGCTCGGCCTGAGGATCTCTCAAGAGCAGGTACCCACAGAGGAGTAGGGACGGCTTCCTGGCCTGATTACCTTTCCCACCCTGACCAAGAGAACGAGTGGGGTCGTAAGTGTGTCTCGAGTGTCACTCTGCTGGGTCGAAGGAGCCCGGGATTGGCAATGCTCAGACCTGACCTCAAATTCCAGCTGACCATCTGTGCACATGTGGGCACATGATATAACCTCACTGAGCCTCGGTTTCCTTTTTGTTAGGGTGGGGATAGCAACACTCTCCTTACTGGATAAGTCTGGGAGTTTCCAGAGCACCACTGTGAAGAAGTGCCGGCACACAGGTGTTTGATAAACGATCCCTGCCTATCAAGGCATGTGGGAGGGTGCAGGGTGAGGCGTGTGAATTCATTCACTGAGGGACTGGATGAAGAAAGCCTCCGACTCTTCCACCTTAGGAGGCTGTGGGACCTGGCAGGCCTCAGCATTCTGGGCAGTGACCTCAAGGCTTCTCAGAGCCCTGCAGGAGAAGTGGAGGGTGGTGGCTCTTCCATTCCACTGCTTGGCCCCCCTCGCCTCCTGCACCCCCTTCCTTCTCTCTCCCTTTAACTCTTCTGTAAGTGCCAGCCAGGTGGCAGGCCGGATGCCAGCAGAGGAGCCGTGGAGATTTCTTGCTGGTGTTGGCTGAGATCACCGGCTCTGAGTGCTGAGTCTTCGAAGGCTGATTCCAGCACAGAAGGGACAAAATGCGTCCTGAGAGATTAAGCTCAGCAGCCGAGCCAGAGAAATCCGCAGAGGCCGTGGCCTCGGTTCCTGAGTGGAGTCTTCTGTCCTCCTGGAGTGGACAGAAGTGACCCAATGGTATCAGACACCCAGCTTGCCCCCAGGAAGGGGTGACTACCTGCTTCTGTGCTGGCTGGCCAAGGGTAGGGGCTCTGTCCTACTCCCTGTTGTGGCCCAGGCACGTGGTGTGTGTTCACTGCTGACGAGATGATGAACCGTTGGTGCTACGTGGGACCCTCCCTTCAGGAAGCATCAGGGTGGGCCCTGGGGGAGGGTGGCCCGGCTGTATTCTGCTGGGATACTCACTGTACAACTTACAGCTGGAGCACAGGTGTGACAGCTGAGAGCTGAAAAGCAAAGTGCCCAGGAAGGTCCTGACCAGCCAAGGGGCACAGGTGATGACCCTGGGGCGCGGGTGAGGGTGGAAGGGACTCGGAGGCGGGGAGGCAGCTCCAGGCTTCTGTGTTGGTGTTTCCTCCCCAGCTGGTGATGCCAAAGCCAGAGAGGCCTTGACTTACCCCCATCACCTCTCCGGGACGCCACTCTGCTCACTGGGGGAGTGGGTAGGTACAGCTGTCATGTAGCCACCAAAAGAGATAAAATATGCCTTTTTCATGTCCCTCCTCTATGAATGCCAGAGAGGGTGGGCCCTGCTGTGAGCCGGGTGGAAAGGCCTTCGCAGTCAGACGGCAGCAGGTGTGGGTGACAGGGCTGGCAGCGCCGGCCTCCTTACCCTTCCCCTCCTCCTCCTAGCAGCTCCCAGATGCCAGTTCTGTCTAGGGCGGGATGTGGGGGCCCTCACCACCTCACCGCTCCTTCTAGCCCTCTCTGGGCATTCCCTGCACCCCCTCTGCCATGGGCGTCGAGGCCTGCAGGAGGGGTGTGTGTCCTGCCCTCTGCCCAGTGACCTGCCTCCCGCTCCCTGGAACCTGGCGAGAAATTACTCTGCCCAAGCAGAACACGCCTGGACCAGCCTCCTCTCCAGCTGTAATTAATACTCTGGGGAAAACACAAGCTCCCGGTTTTACACTTTCACACAAAAATGTGTGCACACACGTACGTGCTTCTTTTGTTGTCCTCCAATCCTGTCTCCAATGTTTAATGTCTGCGCTTTTCAAAGGCAGCACAAAAGCACCCAGCTGGAAACGTCCAGAATGCCAAGAGCAGCACCAGGGACCCCATTCGGGTTCTACGATGCAGAACTGGGGAGAGTGGGAGCTGCGCGTCCTGAGGGAGAGTGTGTGGCAGCTCTGAGTGCAGCCCTGGCCTCAGCCCAGTCAGAAAGCTGGTCAGCCTCAGCCACCAGTTTGGGTTAACCTTTGCGGCCAACATTTCTGAGCGTCTCCCCTGCAGACTCCTTCCCCACCCATCAGGGCAGCTTACCCGATACACTAGTCCAAACAGAAGTGTGCAGACGGAACAAGGCCCCGACACCTGATGTTTCATACAGAAACTCTGCAGCAAGCCTTGCCATTTCATGAAGCCAGACGGCCAACAACCTTGACAACGGTATGTCCTCTCAGAGGACCATGAGCCCATGTGGGCTGGGAAGGGCGGGTCCTCTGTGTCTCACGCTAGCCACTTAGTTCCTTTGCTGCAGGAAGCATGGATGGGAAAGAGCTCAGAGACCAAGAAATCCACACTCTCTATGGGAATACCCACTGTGCACAAGGGAAGTCTGCAGTGAAAAGAAAGTGCCTGGACAGCCAGAGCTGCGGTGTTGCCTGGGCCACCTACAGCATGAGCCTGGTACATGATGTGCCCATCCTCAGCCTCAGTTTCCTCGCCCATAGCATGGGGATGACAGCATCACTCCTGCCTTCTCAACAGGCCTGCTGTGAGCACACAATGGTGTGACAGGTGTTGCTTTTAATGGCCCGCGTTCCCTTGTCAGCTGGAGGTGCTGTGCCCACAGCAAGGGTTGACAGACAGGGTCCAGCTGGGCCTGGTTCAGCTGAGGGGTGTGGGGACCGAGATTTGGAAAACTGAATGGCCTGGGCCTCCAATGGTCCTGCTCAGTCATGCTTACTGGGGGCAGGAAGGTGCTGGCCACTGCACGGTGACACACTCAGCAGTGAGGCCAGTTGGGTTGCCGGGGCCTCAGGTTTCCTAATTTTGGGAAGTGTAGATGTACTTTTTACCTCTCTCTCTTTCTCTCCTTATTCTTTACAATCAAAATTTTCCCAAGAAGAAATTTGTGAAACACACTTGGTTACAATCTTTCAAGAGTTAAGTTCCTGCCACTGCAGAGTTCTCCCAAGTGAGGGGAAGGAGGCTGTCCTCGAGGCAAGGGAGACAAGCTATTTGTCTCTCCACTGGACTGTGTATTACGGGCCTGTGAGTGCTCTGACAGCCCCCCCCACCGGGTCGCCTGGGGGACTAGAGCCAATGGCCAGGCATGTGTCACGTGTCCTGGGATGCCTGTGTGTGGGTGAGCGAAGAGGGGAGAGGGTGTATCTGCTTCCAGTGAGACAGGCCTGTGCACCCTGCCTCCTGGAACAATAACTGTCAGCCAAAGAGGACTTTTCAAGGCACTGGGCATGAGGCAGGGAAGGGTGGTGACCCTGAGTGCCAGAGAACCCCACAGCCATCCCAGCTGTCTTGAGAAAGTTTTCAGGCCATGGTGCAGGGACCCCAGAAGAGCCTTGTGCTGAGGAGACAGAACTGAGAGGTGGGGAGGCCGAGCTGGCTGAAGACAGAGCCCTGGATGGGAAGCTGGATGGAAAAAGCCCCAAGAGAGCATTCAGCCCGAGTGAGCAGCGTGAGCGTCTGAGAAGCCACCCGAAGGGAGCAGAGGAACAGCACTCGGCACCCACACGCGGGAGCGGGCACATCCTCCCCAGTTAGGCCGGACACGCACAGGGTCCATCAGACCCAGAACCAACAGCTCTGGGCCCATCTGGCAAATCTAAAAAGCAAGAATTGAAAGGACGGAACTTTTAAAAAATAACTGCATCCCAGAATGAGGCTCAAGAATAGTTATAGGAACTCAAAAGTACCCCACATCCTACAAGGTGAAATTTATAATGTCCAGTGCAATCAAAGATTACCAGGTCTGCAACCAGAAAGGGAAACATAATCCCAAATGAGGAGAAAAATCGATCATTTGAAACTGGCTCAGAACAGTTTAACATCTAACAGATGTTGGAATTGGAAGACAAAGACAGTAAAACAGTTATGTAACTGTATTACAGACACAGAAGATGTAAAAAATACCCAAACTCAACTTGTAGAGATAAAAAGTACAGTGTCTGAGACTGAAAAAAAATGCATCAGATGAGCTTCATGGCAGACTCAACACTGCAGAGAAAAGATTAATGAACTTGAAAATGCAACAATAGGAACTTCCTAAAATGAAACACACAGAAAAAAATAATTTAAAAATTGGAAAGGAAGAGGTAAAATTGCCTTTATTAACATGATCACTTGTGCAGAAAATCTGATGGAATCTACACAAAAGCCGCCAGAACTAGTAAGTGAATTTAGCAAAGTTGCAGGACGCAAGATCAATATACAAAAAAATCTATTTTATTTCTATATACTAGCAACAATCAATCAGAAATCTAAAGAGAAATACCACTTAAAAGAACATTAAAATATAAATTTCTTAAAGACAAATCTAACAAAAGACATGCAAGACCCATCCACCGAAAACCATCATACAAACCACTGATGGGAGAAATTAAAGTTCTGATTAAAGGGAAAGTCGTACCTTGTTTACGAGCCAGAAGACTCAGCGCTGTTAAGACGTCAGTGATCCCCCAAATTGATTTCTAGATTCAATGCAACCCCGATCAAAATCCCAGCAGACCTTTTTTTGTTTGTTCATTTTAGAAATTCACATACTGATTATAAAATTCACATGGAAATGGAAGGAGCCTGGAATAGCCAATACAACTTTGACAAAGGACAAGAGAGATACCTGATTTCAAACTTTAACTACAAAGGTACAACCAGCACCACGTTGTGGGGGGTGCTGGCATTGAGGCAGACACACAGACCCAGGGAACAGAAAGAGACTCACAGGCAGGACGCTGATTTTTTGACAAGGCTGCACGGGCAATCCAGTAGGGGAGAGAATAATCTTTCTAATAAGTGATGCTGAAATCACCAGACGTCCATATGCAGAAGAACAAACTTCAATCCATAACTCAGACTACGTGCAAACATTAATTCAAGATAAACCACAGACCTAAACGTAAAAACTAAATGTATAGAGCATCTGGAAGAAAGCCTAGGGGGGAAATAATCTCTTTGTGCTTTACCAAAGAAAACGTATAGAGGCCAAATAACCCAATGAATAGAGTCTCAACATCATTAGTCATTAGGGAAATGCAAATGAAAACCACAAGGCGATACCACTGCGCTACACACTTAGAGTGGCAAAAATCACAGCCCTGACCACACCAAGGGCTGGTGAGGATGGGGGAGGACAGCAGCTCTCACGTGGCTGGTGGGACAGAAAAGGCCACAACCACTTTGGTAAACAGTTTGGCATTTACTTAAGAAGTTAAACACACACCTGCCATTTGACCCATGTCCTTTTACTCAAGAGAAAAGGACAGTGTCTATATAGAGATTTGCATAGAAATATTCACAGCAACTTTATTTGTAGGACCCCCAGGCTAGAAAAAATCCAAACGCCCCTGGAGGAGCGAACGGATAAACTCCCATGGCATGATCATAGCGTGGAGTAGGACTCAGCGATAAGAATCGAATGATTGATGCATGTAGCAGCACGAATGGATCTCAAAATAATTATCCTGAGTGGAAGAGGCCAAACCCAACAAGAGTACAGATGGTGTGGCTCTAGTATACAAAGCACTCAAAAATACAAACCAGTCTATAGCAACAAGAAGTGGATGGTGGTGCTTGCCTGGAAGAGGAGGTTGGGTAGGGTGTGTGGGAGGGATTACGGAGCAAGCACTGCTGTGACAGGGCCACGGGTAGAAGAAACATGCCTCAGAATGTAGCAGCCTGCACGGTCTCTGCTTTGGTGAGCACACACCCATCACACTTCAGTAAAACTGTTCAAAACTAAACGTGCGGAAATCCAAATGTATGGAGTCGGGCATATCACTGCCTCATCACTTAGAACATAGATGGATTCTTTATTAGACAGACTTACCCGAAGAGTCTTCGGACCCTTCCCTGTTAAACAGACTCAGTTTACAAGGATGGCATCTCAGGAGGCTGCCCCCCTCTTTGTGGTTAGGAACATTAGGGCGAGGGTGTGAGCCGGGACCAGCTGTGCCCTTTGCTCCTGCCAGGAGAGCTGCATCTAACACTGAGACACGCGGTGGCCACGTGGCAGTGGGGTGGGGGTGTCACACAGAGCCCAGCGTGGGAAAGCCAGTGAGCAGAGCCCAAGCCACCCTCTGCACACAGACCTGGGCGCCCCTAGGGTGCCGGCTTCTAGGTCAGAGGCTTCTCGCCTGGGTCAGTGCCCACTTCTGGGCCTCAGATGGACTTGGGGCAAACACGACGTGAATGAGATCACCCAACAGAGTCCCTACTGTCTGACTCGAGACATCCGCTCCTAACCCTGACTGACCTATGTTCCATTTCTGATTTTCAGACCGGCTGTTGCTGTCCTTGTGCTGTATCCCTGAGACCCCAGAGTCCGCTGGGAGAAGCCACCTGGGGGCCGAGCTTGCAAACTCATGACAAACCTGCATTTCCTAATTCTGTTCTCAGGGAACGGACATTACGACGGTGCCCAACTCACGATGGCTTCATTTAGGATTTTTCAACTTTGTGATGGTTTTGTTGGGGAATATAAATGCATTTTGACTTGGGATATTCTTGACTTATGATGGTTTTATCAGGACCTGACCCCATCAAAAGTCTAGAGGCATCTGTACTTGTATAATAACATCCCCAAAGTTAAACAGTGGGAGTGAATCCCTGAAGAAAATCAGCCGCATGTGGGCATGGGGGGGGTCAGCTGCAAGGAACACCCAGACCGACGATTTGCCCATCAGCATCTAGTCCCCCAACAGGGGTTAGTGTGGGGACTGAGCTGATTTCTGATGCCCCATCCCTCATGGGTGAGTCAGACCACCCTGAAACTAGATCCAGGGCTGCCCAGTGGAGCAGGGGGCAGTGGTGCCAGGCAGGGTCTGGGGGAGGGGTGGCAGGGACCGTGAGGGACTGGACAGCAGTAGTGCCCCCCAGACAAAGGAGTAGCCTGCAGACAAGTTCCTCGTCCACTCATCCCCTCCCCTTCAGCTCCTCCCCCCGCCTCCCACCTTCCCCAGCACACTCAGGGCTGCCCACGAGGGGACATGAGAAAGGACAACCTGGAGGTGCCAAACAGAGTCAACGCTGTGCTCCTCAGCCCTGAGCCCCTCCCTCCAGCGAATGAGAAACCCTAGAACTCCCGGCATTTACCAGCGGCTCCCAAGATGCTCAACATGCTCATATCTGTCAAAACTATTCAGGAGAAATAGAGAAAGTCTTTATACCTTTTATTCAGCCAATTTTCCCCGAGGCACTCTGGGCTCTCTAAGAAAAGAAAAAGAGAGAAAGAAGAGAGAATCACAATCAGTGTTGTCATCAGGCATCTGGCTGCTGGTGATGCTATTTGCTCATCAACTAGTCCAGCCGGGAAGCTGAAGCGTCCTCTCCCGAGGCTCCTGGGAAACCTGCCCTGTTAAACTCGGGCTCCCGCCTGATCTCACTTAACAGGCAAAGACGTCGGGAAACAGGCGCTGTGCACCTGCCAACCAGACTTCCCACTTCACCTTCCCTGCGACCCTTGGGGTGTTCTCTTTCTTTCTTTTTTTTAAAAAAATTTCCTGTTTCTCTTTTCTCTGCCTCAGACTCGAGATAGTCTCTTTCCTCTTCTCCCCACACTGTTTTTTTTTTTTTTTTTTTTTAATTTGACCACTAATTCAGACTTCATGAATCACTGATGGTAAAGTTTAGTCCCCAGCTGGGGCTTCTCCGCTGCTCAGCAGGGATTGTCTCCTCCTCCAGGAGGAGATGGTCACCACACACATGTTCATTTTAATATTATGTTAAAGGTAAGTAAGGGAATTCTAAATCCCCACCAAAAAAGCAATCGCAGTGTGTCGTTTAGAATTGGTGCAGCTTCCAGTAGCAGGAAAAATTTCGAGCTGAAGAGAAGCTGGCAGAGGCCCCGCACTTGCTCACTTTATAATCTGGGGACCCAGGCCAGTGGGGTCAGGGCTCTAGCCTAAGGTCACAAAGCTAGCTCAGGGGCACAGGGGACCTCACGTGCGTGCCTGCACACTCAGTCTGTCACTTAGAAACAAGGAATGTGTGTGTGCGCACGCACATACGCAATTGTGTGTCAGATGCTGCTTTAGATTTAAGTTTCCTTCACTTGTATTTTCTCATAATTTTCTGCACATACGTCTGGCATATCTTTCCTGTTGTGGTAAAACACACATAGCATGAAATTTACCGTTTCTACACTTTGAAGTGTCCAGGTCAGTGGCATAAAGCACATTCACAGCGCTGTGCAGCCGCCTCTTCTGTCTCTGGCTGGGACATTTTTGTGACCCCAAAAGGAAACCCTGTGCTCTTCACGTAGCCACTCCCCACCCCCACCCCGTGTGTGTGTGTGTGTGTGTGTGTGTGTGTAAACTTAGCATACATAAGCGAGTGAAAAAAAAGATCCTGGAATTGAAAAGCAGAGCCTGACTGGGCCTCTTTCTTGAGATCTGGAGTCGCCTCTGTCCCCGCTTTTGTCCCCGTCAGCAGAGCTGGGCAGCTGGACATCTCAGCTACTTCACGTGTCTCCCTGTGGCTCCTGGGGCAGGTGCTATCCTACCAGCCCCATTTCTCAGATGTAAAAATGGAGGCCCCTGCTGGTTAAGCAGCTGCGCTGGCAGTAACGGGGCCAGCTGTCCCCTCTCACCTATAGGTAAAGTGAGAAGGGGACGTCTCACCGTCCAGAGCCTGGCCGGTCACGATGAAAGCCTTTCAGCATTGTGCAGACAGACCCCTACCCAACCACAGCAGGGAGGGCTGTGGGCCACACAGCACCAGAGCTTGTACTGGACACCAGGCAGGACACCATCTAGGCGGCCCCAAGCAGCTTCTGCTTCCCTCCCCAGCAAAAACCCCAACCAACCAGCCAAACAAATAAAAGACCGGCAAAAGCGATCTCTGCAGGCAAGGTGGGGGAAGGCAGGTGCGGGGCCCTCCCACAGGCACCCGTGGCTCCGTGGACCGCTGCACCCGTGGCTCCGTGGACTGCTGCACCCGTGGCTCCGTGGACTGCTGCACCAGTGGCTCCGTGGACTGCTGTACCCGTGGCTCTGTGGACTGCTGCACCAGTGGCTCCGTGGACTGCTGCACCAGTGGCTCCGTGGACCGCTGCACCAGTGGCTCCGTGGACCGCTGTACCCGTGGCTCCGTGGACCGCTGCACCCGTGGCTCCGTGGACTGCTGCACCAGTGGCTCCGTGGACTGCTGCACCAGTGGCTCCGTGGACTGCTGCACCAGTGGCTCTGTGGACCGCTGCCTGCAGCTGATCGGTAGGATTTTCTCAGAGTTGATTTTTTTTCTTGGTTTCTTTCTTAAAGTGAGTTGCCATTCAATACAATTTAGCTCCTTTCAATCCAGCCCTGCTGAACAAGCACACAGCCGAGGGAGGGGAGAGTCCAGAGCTGGAGGGGAAGGGCCTGCTGCCCTGCGGGGCGGGGGCGGGGAACTTGTCGTCCCTGCCTCGGCCCCTCCTCTACCCACACGAGACTCCACATTTGTCCGTCTGTCTCCTTCATCCTCGGTCCTCCCAGGGTGTCCGAGCTCCTCTAAGCACAATGGAGCATTCTGGCCCAGGACCTCCCAGTCGTCAGGCGACCTCAGCACAGATCAGGGTTGGCGGAGCACCCCGTCCCACCACCTCCCCAGCCTCGGCCAGTCCTCTGCTCTGAGTGGCCCGGCGTCCCCTGAGTTCTCTTCAAATTTCCTCATGGTTGCAGGTGTTTTTATTTGGTCAAAGCAAGTTTTTTGGCACCTGCACCGTGTGAACACGAGTGCCGATGCTGGCGTCAGGAGGCTCGGAGGCTGGGAGCCAGTTCAATCCCACAGGGCCTCCGTGCCTCAGAAACCCCAGGATTCTGGGAGGGTTGGAGGGAGGCTGAGCCTGAGGCTTCCCCATGGGGGTCCCACCTGCCTTGTCTTCCATCCTGCAAAACATCTCTGGGCCTGTGAGGTTCTTCTTGGCACCTCCAGGGTCCCCATGCTGCGTGGAAGGGGAGAAGCCCACTGCCCAGGAGGCCACAGCGGCCTGGCTTCTTGCCCCTACCTAACCTGGGCGGGGGGAGCAACAGAAACCCCTGGGCTCACTCCCAGCCCACGAGCCTTGCTGACTGGAGCTGGCAGGTGGGTATGCTCCCAGGGTCACAACATACAGTTGTCCCTGCTTCTCGGCCTCACTATCTGCAAACACTGCTCTTAGCAGCTCAGCAGTTAACCAGTTATGGTGACTTTTACCTCAATGCACGAGGTTCACAGGGCGCATCTGGCCTGCGGGTGCGGTGCACCGTCAGCAAAGCCCAAACACAGTGAGTGCACTTACCAGGCTCGACCCCCCAGCCCACCTTGCCTCTGATGCAGGGGCGGCGTGAAGTCCCGTGGGTGGAGGCCGTGGCTTAGAGGTCTTGTGTCCACTCCCCGTGGGAAGTGGAAGTTTTCGAGTGAGTGATGAAGGAAGGGCGGGATTTGCCTCTGAGGTCAGAGCTGGACTCAAGCTGGAAGCATGGGGTTGGCTCCTTTGAGAGTGGGTGCTGGTTCCTCTCTCCACAGAGGCCTGTCCTCATCCCCCTGCGCCCCACCTGTCCTGCGGTCTCCCTCTGCTCCCAGCACAGCCCATGGCGGGAGCTCCAGCCTCTCCGAAGATGAGTCCTGTGGGGGCTCCTGCCCACGGGCCTCCTGCTCAAGACTGATTGTTTCTGTCTTTATTCAACTCTGTGCAAACATCAGGGTCTCCTGCCTCCCAGAGCCTTTGACCTCCCTTTCTTCTGCCCACAAAAAACATTTTGTTCTTCAGGAATTTAACCAGGCCTTGCTGGTATGACCCTTGGAATAAAAAGAACACGAGTCTATTAGTAAAACCTGTCTGTAGTGTGAATCGTAGAAAGCAATTTGCCAGAAATGGTCCCCTTGTGCAGTGACTCCACTGGGCCCTCTGACGGGTGGCCTTCAGCGCTGGGCCCTCCCTCCTCTCCCCAGCTGGGTTCCGGGAAGGCAGAGGATATTTGTGATGGGCTGCATCCTGCTGTGGCCTCAGCTTGTCGGCGCTGTCACCTTGTCTCTATTATGGGGCATCTGCTACGTGGCTGAGGGCTGGCCTGGGAGGGGCGTCCTCGCTCTGATCACCCGATGTTTCTCTCAGTCTGTTTCACTTTACGTCTGAGCCCCCAGCATGATATCGTCCTGGGGGTGATGTTGCAAGAATCCCTTGTTTTGGGACAACTGTGCCCACTCTTAACTCCACTGGCAAGGACAACTGAGTCAGCCACAGGTGCCCTTGTTCCAAGGGCAGTGAAGGGCCCTGTCCTAGTGCTGCTGTCCAGGAGGCTGAACGCAGCTGATGCTGATGGAGGTGCTGGGAGGATGGCTGTACCACGGGCATCTAGCTCTGCTGGAGGAGTGGGAGGTGGGTTCTCCTGGTGCCCTGACAATACCATAGGCCAGCGGCTTAAGCAACAGCAATTTGTCTCTCAGTTCTGGACATCGGCAGTCTGAGGTCAGGGAGCAGCGGGCAGGTTCTAGATGAAGCCCTTCCTGGCTTGCACACACTGCCCCCTCTGCATTCTCATGTGGCGGGGGTGCCACGAGCTCTCTGAGGTCTCTCCCTAGAAGGGCACTAATCCCATGGGACCAGGGACCCGACCTCATGACCTCATCTAACCCTACCATCTCCCAAAGGCCTCATCTCCAGATACCACCCTGTGGGGGGCCAGGGCTTCCACACAGGAATTTGGGGGAGTCGCAGACACTCCATCTGTGATACGCAGTTTCCCAGGATTTGCCTCTTCTTTGTGTTTGCCCTCTCTGAGTTTCCCTAAATGTGCAGGTGTGGTGCTTGGATCACGTTTGGCGTCAGGCAGATTTATGTGGCATTGTCTAGTCCCTGAGCCTGGAGGGACCTTGGGAGCCCTTGTCCCCCCACCATGTTGCTCCCCATCCCTGAGCCCCTAGGGGAGGTGGGCAATGGGGAAGCTACTTAAGGCAGCTTTGAAAAACCTGCCTGTTCATAGCTCTCTTGTGTTACTTTGGATTTTATTAAACGATCCATTTGTGCTCTTGCCCTAAGGGGAACTGGAGGTAGAGGGCGCAATTTTATAAATAAAAAATTAGCTGTGGGTGGCTTAAACATGACTTTTGATTATGGTGATTATGGCAGAAGAATCATATCAATATAGGTTGTTTTTCCTTCTTTTTAAAAGAAATTCACCTTTGGAAAGGAAAGGAGAGGCGAGAATAGGCGGGAAGGGGATGGGAGGGCTGGGCACTGGCTGTGCTCAGAGCTGTTCTCCGGGACACTGGGAAGTTCTAGCAGGTTTTGGCCATCACAGTGGCCACCAAGTGGCTTTGGGTCTGGGGCACCAGCCCAAGCTGAGGCTGTGGGCAGGGCAGGAGTTGTGCTCGGAGCAGCCCGGACCAGGCTCAGGGGCCACCTGCCAGCGTCCCACTGCCAGGATCCTCCTAGGCCCCCCAGGCCTTTGTCTCACTCCAGGGGGGCCTGATGTGCCCTCTGTCTTCACGGACACTCCTGTGTGCCCTGTGACAACAGCGGGGACAGCCAGCGCGGGCTGAGTGGACTGTGCCCTTCTGGGGTTGTACCATTCTGTTTCCATGGCCACTCGATGGGGTAGGGTGGGCACCATGATCATTCCTGTCTCCAGGCGACAGAGCTGAGGCTCAGGGAAATGAAGCAACTTGCCCCAAACCCTGCGGCTGGCACACGTCGAAGCTGGGTTTGGAAGTAGATTGCCTGGCCACAGGTTCACCCTGGGAGCCAATTCTGCTCAGCCAAGAACGCCGGGATGGAGCCTGGGGCCACAGGCAGAGACAGACAGCAGGCTGACAGCCTGGGAGCACACCCTCTGTGCTCCTCTGCTTCTAGCCCAGGCTGCAGTTGGCCTCAACATCCCCCATCAGCCCAAACCCTCCTGTCTGCTTGCAATTCCCGGGGCCCGGCCCCCTCTGACTGCCTGTGGCCAGCTGAGTCTCCCTGCCATGCTTGGCTTTCTTTGCAAGTCCGTGGTGCGCCCTTGCCTGTGGGCTGCTTGCTGCTCGGGAGGGTGGAGTTAACCACTGTCAAGTGCTCAAACCATAGAGAAGAGGTTCCATCCAGGGTAAAGGGGTCTGAGGGCACTGGCTGTCTTTGGTGGAAGGCTGTGGGGAAGAGGTTTTCTCTACATCAGCTGAACTTCCCACAGGCCCATGGGCTGAGGAAACTCATGGCCACAGCGCCAGGCTCACAGCCGGGTGGCGTTTATAGCGTCTCTGCTACAGTGAGGGCGGCTGGCGCCATCTTCCCGGGGAGCTTCTAACTCCCCTAAGCCTGATGCTGGTTTGTTTCAGCAAATCTACAGACACCACTTCGGCCTGTGGGCAAGAGTCCAGCTGTGCCGGGAGGAACAGTGTCCCCCCAGAATGCAAGTCCATTCAGAAATGGGCTCTTCACAGATGTAATGAGTTAAGATGAGATGGTCCTGGATTCGGGTGGGTCCTAAATCCAGGGACCAGTGTCCTCATATAGAGGAGAGAACAGAGAGGCCTACCGAGAGGGGGCCGTGTGAAGACAGAGGCAGAGACAGATGAGTCTACGGCCGAGGAGCACCAGGGATGGTCGAGGGGACCCACACCCTGGAGACAGCAGGGCTTCCTCCAGTGCCTTTGAGGACAGCATAGCTCGCAACACCCCAGTTGCAGACCTCTGGCTCTGGAAGTGTGAGAGGATGAATTTCTCTGGCATTAAACCCACCGATTTGTGTTCATTCACTGCGACACACCTGTGTGCATTATAACACACCCGCCTTCTCCAGCGGCCCCCTTCACTTGCAGGGCAATTCCCATGAAGGCTGCAGAGTGGCCGGGGCACCAGCCCCACCTTACTGCACCCCTCTGGTCCTGGCCTTGTGGACATGGCCCCCACACCACAGCACCTGTCTTCACAGTTGTCACTCTCCCCTGGGTTCTTGGCGGCCAGATTCATGACCCGGCACATCCCCTCTGCCCTGGCCCACCCAGAGCTGCCCCTCCTTCCCATGCAAATCAGAGGGATGGGGCAGCCATTCCCCGAGGGCCAGGGTGCAGGATGCGCTGGTGCCACATTATCAGACCTAAGGACCTAGGTTGACAGTTGTTCTCTTGAGGGGTGCTTTGGAGCCACTTTTGTGTTTTGTTTCTTTTTGGTTGTTCATTTGAATTTTTTTTTTTAATTTTTTTTAGACAGAGTCTCAAACTGTCGTCCTGGGTAGAGTGCAGGGGCGTCACAGCTCACAGCAACCTCAAACTCCTGGGCTTAAGTGATTCTCTTGCCTCAGCCTCCCAAGTAGGTGGGACTACAGGTGCCTGCCACAATGTCCAGCTATTTTTTGGTTGTGGTTGTCATTGTTGTTTTAGCTGGCCTGGGACAGGTTTGAACCTGCCAGCCCGGGTGCATGTGGCCAGCACCCTCCTCACTGAACTACAGGCACTGCTGTCATTTGAATGTTTATTACTGTGGTAAAACACACATAACATAAATTTGCCAACTTTTGGGTGTTGTTTACGTCCCTCGGCACAGTGACCTCAGGGTCTGTCCCTGCTGTAGCACAGCCAGGGTTCCCTTCTTTTACCTCTGAGTAATGTTGCAACATATGGCCATGCCTGCTGAAGCAGGTGAATGGCTAAGCAAATATTTGGATTTTAAGCCACTTTTTAAGACAATGAGAATCATATAATTGGCCACATTTTCCACTTTTCTTTGGCCACTATCAAATTCAAGGAAAAATAACTGTGTCTTGACTTTGCCAGCGGTATCTGAAAGCCACCACAGCCCTCTTTTTCTGTCCTATGTATCTTTCCATTGCCCAGTCGTGACTTCCACCCAGGACATGTTTCTACCTTATTTTGTGTGGTCCTGATAAGGTACGCAACCATCTACAGAAGATGGTGTACAAGTCAAAACAACTCACAGTCTCTCCTCACTTGCAAGCAGTTCCCCCTGTCACACCGGGCTATGTCCCCCCAACTGGAGTTGGACATCACAAGTCCCCTGCTTGCAGCCCAGGCACATGTGTGAGAGGAGCACAGTCCCCCTCCCCCGGGGTAGGACTGTGGGCCAGGGGGGCCTTTGGATGCCGGTTTCTTGGTCTCTTTCCTTTGCTGGTGTCTGATTATGCTGATGAGCTGTTCTTCCTTCTAACATAAACTAAAGGACGTGGAGTTGCTGTCTGAGCTTCTGTCTCTGGGGCTGGGCACCACAGGCCACGTTCTCTCTAACACTCAGCAGGGTGGAGCTCGGGATGAAGCGTGTGGGTGGCTGTCCAGCCTCCTCTGGGTTGGCATGTCTCGGCTCCCATCCTTTCTGTTCCTTAGAAGATGACTGTTCTGGAGTGTGGAAACTCAGCTCGGCCACGCTTATAGCCACGGTTGGGATGTGTCTCCCGCCTAAGTAGCTGAGCCCTGCAGGCCCGCACAGCTCCTGGAAGCCGGAAGGTGCTGCCCTCCATGGAGAGGGCATGGCTTATTGGCAGAAGTGTTCGTTGGGACACTTGGCGTTGTCCCTGCCCAGTTGCGTTTGAGATGGGCAAGACGGGGCAGGGAGCTGCATCAATGTGCAGGGCAGATGGCACACTTGGCACCCAGACGAGCAGAACGTGAGCTCGTGAGACGAGCGTGTTTTGTTATCAGTAATTTAGACGTGCCCTCTCTCCTTCGGGAGATGGGCAAAATCTCATTTCCTGAGCAAATCCTCCAAAAACCAACCCATTCCTTCCTCTAAGGTTTTCAGAGGTCTGTCTCGGTCAGCCTACCTCCAGAGTGCGAGGGGAGAACAGGCCGAGTGCACCGGGAGCTGCCAGGAAGGCTGGTGTGCAGGGACCACGGGAGCTGGGGGATGTGGCCAGCTCCACCCTCCCCATGGTGGCTTCTGTGATGCCACGAGGTCGCCACGCAGAGAACACACTGACTGTGCCATTCGACTCTAAGGCAACCGTCAGACGACACATGTAGGATCAGGGAAAGGCAAGGCACAGGCCTGTGATGGGAAAATCACCACGTGGGGCGTCGGCACCTCCTCCAGGCCCGGAGGCGAGAAGGCCAGACCGGACCGGGCTCCATCAGGACTGAGGTCAGTGGTTGATCCACGAGGGGTGGCCAGCCTGGGACGGGTGCTAAACCAAACTCAGGCTGCTCAACCTCTAAGCGCCTTGGTTTACTCGCCTGTGAAGCGGCGCTGATAGCAATACCACTCTTAGATGCCCTTGTGGGGACTGAAGGTAACGAGCTCTTTGCACAGTGCTTGGCCCTCCATGGGGGGAGGGAGGGAGCCTCTCCAGGCAGTGATAGAGATGCTAGGGGTGCAGTGAGCACTGGTGGGCAGACCCGGGGCTGGGGGTTTCAGCAAAGCAGGGTGGAAGGGCTGAGGCTCTCCCATACCTCGGGGGGCAGGGGAGGGAAGGAATTTGTAACAAACCCTAAGAAGACTTCTGCACCCCTTGGCCCCAAAGTGCTATACAGGTTGGCAGCTGCTCATAGCCAGTTTTGTCTGGCCCTGGGAGGGTGTGGGTCTCGGAGACTGTGGTGGGTTCCCTTGCAACCCGGTGCCCTTCTCTCCAGGCTCCTCCAGTGCACATGAGCACAGCGTCACTTCCGTGAGATGAACCACACTCCCTGACATGGCTAATTTCCCCGGAGGTAGTGATTTTTAAAGGCAAACCAAGAGCAACACCCACATGTAGTATCCGGCCTGGCCTCACCCCGCATGGTGTGTACAGGAGAGCTACACCTCACCTCGGAAGCCTCCCCCAGACCCTGTCAGGTGGGGGCTTTTGCTGAGGCCCCTCGAGTTTGCTGCTTCCACAGTGGCTATGGGCCTGGGCAACAGGTCTGTCACGGGGTGGGGACTGAGGCTGGAAGGGCATGCTGGGTGTCAGCACACAGAGCAATCTGGCATCTGGAAGTAGCAATCAGCAAGACCCTGCTTCCGCCTTGGTGCTCTGCAGGCTTAGTGGGCAGCTGGAGCCCGTTGGGTGGGAGGGCTCCCTCTCGGGGCTGCCACCACAGGCAGGGTAGAGTGGGGCTTCCCGCCAGCACAGCCAGAGCGGCCTGCTGCCTTGCTCCCTGCAGCTGACACAGGACTCCCGAGACCACGAAACCTCCCGTCTCTGGCACTGCAGTGGAGCCGGGGGACCTGGGCACCGTGGCTGCTGTGTGCTGGAGCGCGCAGCCAAGTATGCTTAGGTCTTCAAAGTCGCTGTTTGTGCTTGGGCTGCGGATTCAGGCTGGGGACATGCTGAGCTGGGAACAGTCAGGGCTCACTCTTCACCTCCCCCTGTTTGGCGTCCTGGCTGCCTGGCTCCAGCTCTGCTATATTTACAGACTTTAGTTTTCTGTGCCTAACTTTTCGGTGTTGGGGGCCTTGCTAACACTGGAGAGGTGGCTGACACCTGGCTTGGGGGTGTGCTTTTCCTTCCCAAACCCCCTGGCCCAGCCTCACACCCAACTACCCCCCTGACAGGGCTCCTACAACCCAGGCCCCTGTCCACCTGCCCTGGTCACTCTGGGGTCAGTGACTAGACAACTGGAGACAGCTTGCAGTCCAGAGCCACTCAGATGATTCAAACTAGCTGCTCCTAAGCCTGTTGACCCTGCCTTGCCTGTTCTTTACTGTGGAAACTACAATCATGGCTCTGGACCTTTCTCTCTGCCCCCCGACTGAGCCTGGGGTTGTGCCCGGGATCTTTCTAGGAACCTGCCAGTAAACTTCCTTCACAACAGCCATGTCTGCATCTTACCGTACCCAATGTAAACAAATCCAGGCACCTGTGCTACCCACCAGCGAGCCTGCTGGGTCTCTCTTGCTGCCTTGCTCTTACAAGAGGGATTCGGTTTTAAGGATGACACTTGAGCGCTTCCCCAGGGGCAGAGTGAGTTAATGCTTGCTATTGCTTCGAGGCTGCTGGCTCAACCGGACTGGCCAGAGCTGCCTCAGAGAGACCACTCAGCTCAGCAGTGACCCTTCCAGTCAGCACACCTCTGCGTGTGGCATCAATCTCAGGGCCTTCTGCTGGGATGGCCTCAGAAGTAAAAAGTGAACCTGGGCTTTTGTCATACCCAGATCCTGGCAAACGTCTGCCTGCAGCTAACCCATGTTGACAAGTGCCTAATTTGAGGATCGCACCTGTGTTGATAGTTGGGTTTATTTCGTGCACAGAGGAGGTCTCTGCCGAGACAGAAAATGGGGTAAGTGGTGAATGTGTTCACACTTATGCTCCTGAGGCCCACGAAAAATGGACTTTAAATAATAACAACAAAAATGACTTTGTTATAGCAGGAGTCCTTAATGAGGGCAGTTAAATGAGCAGATTGCTCAGGGTGAACAGAAGCGTCAGTGTGGGCACTCCCAGGGTCAGTGCTGGCCTATGACGAGTATTTGCTTCAGCACACAAAAGCACTGGGGTGAGTCTCTGGCGCCTGCCTCACTCCCAGGACCTCATGTTCTAAACACAGTAATGCTAGGCAGTCAGGCTGCAGGGAAGTGCTCCCTGAGAGGATCCCGCCAAGGAGCGCTCCCTCTACCCGGCTCTCCCTGCTCCCTGACCATGGCTCGGCCTCCTCCGCCTTCCTTCTCCTTTGCCTGCTTCTCTTCCTGGGAATGTGCTGTGCACGACCCTCTCTGTGCCTTGGTTCTGTCTAGCATCTGGGCTTCAAGGACTCCGACATGAGGCGTCCAGTCCAGTCCCTCTGGGCACTTCCTGGACGTTGCCACCTATTGCTTATGCCAAGGTCACTCAACCAGGGGGACAGAGAATTGAGGAAGAAATCTTTCACCCCTGAACCTCTGAGCCCCCTCTGAGCTTAGTCAAGGGCACTGACATTGAACTAGGGCCTCAAACTCAGGTCCCAAGGAGTGCCCTGTCCCGGGTGGCCGCCTAGGTCTCTCCATCTCCCTCCCTGCCATACCTGCTCCCAGCTGCTCCTCCTTGTACAGACCCTTCCTCTCTAAAATTCCATGCAGTCTCTGAACTTGGTCCTGTCCCAGAGACCCCTCCCCAACCCCCGGGTCTGGCCTCCATCCAATGGCTGGACGAGCCTGCTGCCCTGTGAATTCCACCCTGCCACCTCCTCCACATCGACAGCCACCCACAGGTCTGCGCACTCTGGACCTGGGCCCGAGGCTGCCTGCACCTGGCACTGGCCACCTCCCACCCTGCCCTTGCTCCCCCTTGTGGTTCTGCCATCAGGTCAGGGGAGCCCTCTATGATCCCCACATGCTGCTCTCAGGGCAGGGGAGCCCCCTACGGTCCCCACGTACTCATTCCAGCTTCTAGATCTTCCCTTTCCCTGCCTGAGAGACCAGCCCCTCTGTCTCCCCCACCGTCTTTCTCTGATGAAGGGGAGCTGGCCTGTCTGCTCTGTGGGGCTCAGCCCTCTCTCCTGGGGCTGCCCCTACTCTTCTAGTGGTAACTGGACATGAGGGCACCTGGCTCCCCCTCACCTTTACTTTCTCCCAGGCAGTCTCCACCAAGCTCTGACTTTAGCCACCCCCAAAACCCCTGACCCCCTCCTTGGCGATGTCCCTAAGGGTCCCCCCTCTGTTTCCTCAGTGTCTCCCCGACTCCTCCAACTGGTATCCCCAAGGCTTGGGCTTCTCCCAGAGACCCTAAGTTTTGCCCAGTGACACTCACTTCTGCCTCTGACCCCCAGAACTGTGAGATCAAACACCTGTTTAAGCCACGAAGTTAGTTTGCCTCAGCGGTGACAGGGCTATAACACAGAAAGGTCCTGGAACCACGCAGTCCTGACCCTGCTTACCTCTCCCACCAGTTGCTTCTCTCTCACCCGTCACCCTTCCCTTCTCCTTTGGGATTTAATATCCACAGAGAATGGCATGTTTGGCTAGCCTCCCTGCCTTTCCAGGTTGGCTAAAGGCTGGAGGGGTGCCTGGCTCATGGGGGCAGGTAGCTAGCTGGGCAACCTCGGACCTCACAGGCTCCCATCCTCCTGTCTTGGGCTCCTCCCTTGCAGGGGGAGAGGATTTTTTAGGTCCTGTTGTCTTAGGGCACCAGCAGTCCAAGGACATGCCCCCTTCCCAGCCTGCATGAGCCCCCCCAAGTCCATCCCCCCGGTCTGGTCTGTGTAGCAAAGTTGGCCTCTCAGCACACTCTGGCTTTGACGCCACCCAGGGGTGATACTAGGAAGGGGCAAAGGAAAGGGATGAAGCCTCCACAGGGCTGTTTTGGGATCCCCCGCCAAGCCCAGAGGCTGACATCATGTCCCCTCCTGGCCAACAGGAGGCCTGAGGGGCCGAATAGCCCTCCCTTTGCTCCAAATAGCCCTCCTTCCTCCATGGACACCCAGACACAAAGCTGGCGGGGGGTGGGGTGGGGGACACCGAGTAATTTAACTTTTAATTATATTCACTTAATAAGATTATTCAGCTGCCCTGCCCCCACCCCGTGGAAACCACCTTCCCTTTATCTGTTTACACCCAGCATATACATAACCAGAAAGGGACATTTCTTTATGGACCATTAAAGATTTAATGTTTAATTTATAGCCACTTTCTCTGGCGGGGTGTCCAGGCACAATGTCAACATTTTTAATTAAATGAATTTTTTTTTTAAGTGCAGAGAAAGATACATATTTTAAAAGCCGCATATTTGAACCAGTTAGTGACAGCCAGAGTTGCTGCTTCCAGGAGGTATGGCTGGTTGGAGAGGACACTGGGAACAGGGTCAATATCTCTGATACTTGAGACCACCGTCTGGCCAATTTGTCTGCAGTCAGGGTGCGGGGGTGCACGGCCCCTGCAGGGGCTTCCAGTATGTAGCTGAGCACAGAGGCTCACGGCCTCCACCCTTTGTCGAGCACCTACCATGGGCCAGACCCTGTCCTGGAGGCTTTTTACATGCAATCATTTGTAATTCCCCCAACTATGATACCCTGCAGTGGGGTGGGATTGTCCCCAGGGAAGCTCAGAGAGGTCGAGCACCCTGCCTGAGGTCACACAGCCAGTAGCAATGGATGCAGAGCCCATGGTTGGGTCCAGACTGGGTTGTTAAGCCCGAGCTCTTTCCTCTTCTCTATGCAGCCTTCTGAGAAGGGCTCAGGAAGGGGCCTTTTCCTGAGCTGTGTTAGGACTTCTGAGTCCTGAAGCTGCTCCCACACCCTGGCTCTGGGCAGGGAGGCAAGTTCATCATTGTGTCCTCAGTACCCAGAGGTTATCTGGTGAAGTTCACAGAAGGTGCTCAGACGACCTGGATTTAGGGAACAGGGATCCTGGGGTCTGGAAGAGGCCAGCTGCTGCCCCGCGCTGCCCCTGCCCTGCTCACCACCCTGGGCACCAGCAGGCAAGGAGCTTTGCTCACCTGGATGCTTGATGCTGGGCTCAGGTACACTGACCACTGGACACAGATGAAGGAGATGGTTAGGTTGGTGGGCCCATGCCTGGCCCCGTATGAGAGTCCTGGGGACAGAGCTGGAGCTCCGGGAAGCTGGGTCCCTGAAGCCCAGGCTCATGCCCAGGGCTGGCTCTCAGGGAACTCCCACCTGCTCTGGGTGGTCTGGTGCCACCAGAGACCCCTCTGTACCCTCTCCGCACCTCATATCCCTCGTTCCCCATGCAGGGTCAGTCCAGGCTGCAGACCGAGACTGGCCAGCCACATCTGTGTGAAGCCCACCCCTCCTGAGTGGGCTCCTTATCTGGGTAGGGTCACTGTTAGGCGGGGCCTGAGAATGGTCCCAGAATGTTGGGAGCGGGTAGGTGGCCCAGGCTGTGGCTATTTGGGTATCACCATGCACTGGGTTTTCTGTGGAAGTGGAGGAGCTTAAGAGCTGCCCAGAAGGTGGACAGCACTCCTGGCTCCAGCAGGAGCCCATGACCAGACAGAGGGCAGATAGCTTTCTCAGTGGGCAAGAGGGGACCTGCCCCCATCCCTGTCTGCCTGACACTCACTCCTCAGAGGACCCTTGGATGCCTGCTCTCTCGCCAGGCCCTTTAACCAGGACAGGAAATGGGCACACAGCTGGCCAGTCACATACGTGGTGGGGGTAGGGTGTCTACGTACCCTCCATGGCTGGACTGGACACCAAGATATGCTCACTTGGACGACACTTGGATGCTCCATGTCCCACCCTTGCCTTCGGGGGCAGGAGCAAGGCCGAGTAAATGTGAACCGAGGTGGAAAGTCGAGGCAGTAGGAGCGGAGGCCGGCATGGCCGGGGCTGCTAATGGGGCACTCTGTCTTCTCCTGGCTACCCCATCTCCCTGGAGACCCACAGGAAGGTGCTGAGTCGGCACCCGCCGGGCAGGGCAGCCAGAGTGCCTCAACAAGCCCTTGGCTTGGCCTCCTGCCGGCCAGTCTCCACCCCCAGGGACAGTATCTCTGGGCTTCTCCCTCTCCCAGGCTGTGACTCTCCTTTCCAGAGAAGCAAGACCTCCAAGCATCCCAGGGAGGTGGTGCTGCTGGTGTTGGGCTGAGTCCACACTAAGCCAGGGGCTTTCACCCTCTGCTTGGGACTGGAGCTCCCCGCCCTCCACTTGCTGGAGCTCTGGGTGGGCCCAGCTGGCTTCTCAGCTGATTCCCACTCAGGGCTTCCAGCCCAGTCACCCAGAAAATGCCCCATCACTGTCCTCTAGGAAAATTCTGGAGCTGCTTTCTGGCAGTGATCTTCCAGGATGCAGATGGAAGGGGCTATGGAGCAGCCTGGCCCCCCCCCCCCCCGGGGCCACCCAGCCTTCCTCAGCCTTCATTAGCTGTTGAGGGCTGAGTCCATTGCCCCCTCTTAGCCCTGCCCTTTCCCGCAGGGAGGTGCTTGTCTCTGGGGCTTCTATTCCCATAAAACAACCCTGTTCTTCTCATGCGAGTCTACTTTAATTACAAAGCCAAGTAACGAGAAGGAAATATTAAAATAAAAAAAATTCCCTACCCAAAGCAAGTTTGCTTGCGCCGGCCACCGACTCCAAGAGCCAAGGCACAGAGTGAGGATGGCACCACGCCACTCACTAAAAGCATGAGTGTCACTAAATCAATAATTCATTTACTTTAATGAGATAAGTACTTTAGAAACTAATTGCAAACCTGCTCCATTTACTCCAAGCCGTTATAGCCCTTAATGTAAGTCGCAGAACCGTGGTTGTGGAGAGGAGAAAGGCTTTGGGGGAAGACGTTATGTCGTCTTGAGAGAGATGTCCTCAGCCTGGGTGGGAGGAATTGGGGGAACCCGTGATGTCTGATTCATCTGCCCTGCAGTGAGGTTACTCCCCTGGGAGAGGGGACCTCATGGGAACCCAGAATGTGGCAGCACACGCTGACAGTTGGTGCTGGGAAGGGACTGTCCTGGGGCCTCCGGAGACATCAGCGGTCTGCATGCCACCCCTCAGCTGGCAGGTGCTGCCACTGCTCCTCCCCTAAGCCCTGAGCCTCAGGGAAATGCACGGTGATGCAGGGAGGAACCTTGTTAGGTGGTTTTCACTTCATGTCTGGCAAGTGAAGTCCCAGAGGGTCCCAGTGTGCGAGTAGCTTTGCCAGCATACAAACCCAAGACCACAAAGATGCTCCCATTAGCAGGTGCTAAGGGGAATTAGCTACCACGCTGTAGAGAGTGCAGCCTGGGCTGAGCTGTGTGCAGGTCAGCAGAACCCTGAAGTTAGCTGTTTGCCAGGAAGGTGGTGGAAAGTCCACGGGTCAGGAGGAAACACTGTTTTCCTTAGTGCCCTTCACTTTTGTCTTGGACCAAATAAAAACAAACGCAAACGAAACAACAAAGGTAAGTTCTTCAGCTTCTTATCTTGGAGGAAGTCCTGAATCCTTTTCTCTCTCTCTTTCTCCTCCTTTCTACCTGTTTTTCCCCCCTTATTGGAAATAGACACCAATGCCCAAACATAAGTCCAAGGTCACTGCTAGACATTTTCAAGATGAGCCTGTAGAGTTTTGAGATTGACTCTAAACATCTTGGAAAGTGTCAAGAATCTAATTTGCTTTTGCTTTGCTGCTAAGTGCTGATCTGAGCCCACACTGTACACCTCAGCTAAACCCATCCGGCCCTCAGGGTGACCTAGTGCAGGCAGCGCTGCACCTAGAGGCAAAATCAAAGCATCAGAGAAGGCCTCTAATTACATATCACAGACACTGATGACACCAGGGTCTCGTGCCCTGCTTCCCACTCCCACACTGAGGCAAGAGCAGAGGATAAATCTCTGTCTACTCAGAATCCCCCAGGTGTGCTGCTATGGACCACAGTCCAGGCAGCTGTTGTTATGATTCAGCATTTACTGACTATAAGAATGTGCTAGACCAGCTCTTCTCACTGGGGTCACTGACTAAATGGGACACACTTTCCCTAAGCTGGATGTCACAGAGGTCACACCATAGGCAGATTAAAAGGAGCTCTAGAGTCTCATGGCCAAGGAAGATGAGTGCAGGGAACCTGGTGAAGGTCTTAGTCATACCAAGCAAGAGAGACAGGCAGGCCCTTCGGGAGACTTGGGTGTGGCAACCAGCTCCTGACATGTTTGCTGTCCAGGAGTCTTGCCTCTGGGTGAGAATCCCCATCCCACCTGTGTTCTCCCCCCCTGCTCTGCTGATTGGAGAGAAGGGGCCCACACCTGGGTGACCTTGAACTTGACTGGGCTGTCAGAGGTGAGGGAGGGGGTTGCGGCTACTCAGCGCTGTGTCCACAGGCACCATCCCCGCGTTCTCCCTGTGCCTGCTCGAGGGAGGCCGTTCTTTCCAGGTGGCTCCAGCTGGTTTTGCAGAGTTGCTCATCATTTGCAATGCTCCAAACCAGAAATATCAAAATGCTCCTTCCTTTGCAAATTCTGGGCTTCAAGCTGGACTGTGTGCAGGTATGAGAGCAGGGTGGTGTGTGCCAGATGTCTTTTTTTCTATGACCCCACCTTTCTCCTTCCCGAACCACTGACCTGACACCCAGAGCATGTCCGCCTAGCCTGCCGTGGATTGCACTGTCCTGGGTTGAGGGTGGTGTGGGAGGGGTGGGTGCCGTGCTGATCCCTGCAGTGGTCCCCTCTTTTGCTAAGGCTCAGCTTCTCCTTGCCCCCACCGCTGCAGGCTGTGGGCTAAGCTCTCACAGGACTTGTGTGCCCCCAAACCCAGAATGGTTTCTCTTTCCCCAGAACTTTGGAGCTAGGACCGCTGAGAAGAAAGAACATGGCCTAAGAAAGGCCCCAGGAAGAGTCGTGGGGTGCACATGGTGGGCACCAAATTGAGTCAGAGAGGTCCCCCAGCCCTTGCAGGAGTGAGAGGTCAGCTGCTGGGGTCACACCTGAGGCCCCAACACTGAGGGGACCATGCCTGCCAAGGCCAAAGCCAGAGCTGCAGGGGCTGGTCCTTGCCCAGAGCGGCTTGGCCGTGGCAGTCTGTGGCTGAGGACACAGCCAGGCTGCAGCCAGCTCAGCAGGACACAATGGCCCCTCTGCTGGAATAGGAAAAATGGGGCATAGGAGAGAATTTCCAGTTCCCTCCACACAGTAAACTTCAGAGGCTCCCCCAGCTCTGAGGTCCACTGCTCCGGTCAGCCACTGCCTTGAGCCCAGCAGCTCACCCTCCCCCAGGGCCTTTGCATGAGCTCTAGTTTCACCCCTGCCCCAGCTGTTCCTACGCCCCTTCTCAACACACAGCCCTCCCACCCCCACTCCATGGCATTGGCTTCTGTGAATGCCCCACAGATGTGTTTACCTATCCCACACTGGTCACCACAGTGGGGTGAGGACCTGTGGGAAGGCCCTGTCCATCAAAGAGATCCCCCAAATGGCCAATTAGTGTGCAGACCTCCATTGATCACATAGGGAAAATTGATTAGGATCCTAAATTAGGTCAGTGCCACTGTCCGCCCAAACGGGGAGACCCCTTAGTCACTGTCCCTCTCTCAAGCAGTAGAGGGAGGCCCAGGTTGAAAGTGGATGCAGGCAGTCTCTGCCCCCACTATACCGGCTGTGCAGAGTGGCCTGCATTCCAGAGCCACAGATCTGTGCCTGCCCCACGAATGTGCTAGACTAAGTCCTCTGATGGGGGTCACTGTCTAAATGGGACACACTTTCCCTAAGCTGGAGCCAGGAGCACTAACGATCAGAGTGTGGGCAGATTGAAAGGAGCTCTAGAGTCTCACTGCCAAAGGAGATCGGCGCAGGGAACCTAGTGAAAGTCTTAGTCATGCCAAGCACGAGAGACAGGCAGGCCCTTTGGGAGACTTGCAATATGTGGCACCCAGCTCCTGACACTCAGGTTTCCAGAATCTACCCCTATGTGGGGCACGAGTTGTCCAGGACAAGATTGCCCAATAGAGTCATCTGTTTGCCTTCAGCCTTGAGTACTGGGGTGGCCCAGATAGGGTAAAGGCCCTTCTTGCTCCATGACCATGAAGTGTCCGCTCTGGTCGTCTGCCCCTTGTTTTAAATATCCTGGCTGCTGGTACCCTTGGGCTGAAGAGTTCTGCAGGTAAGGCTGGAGCAGGTGAGGCCTCAGCCGCTGCCCCGGGCACGTGTGTGCTTGGTTGCACTAGGTGGACGCTGCTTGGCTGAGCAAGGTGAGGGCCTGCCACTCAGATGAGGTATGTGGCCCAGGACGGCCGAGCCAGCCTGGAGCTCTGAAGGTGCTGAGAGCTCACCAGGGAGTCCCCCACCCTGACCCAAATGGACTCAGGCTGCAGGCAGAACATAGCAAGTGCGAATTCTCCACGGCTGCTTCTCTATCCCTCTCACCCAGCCCGGCGTTTGGAAGGCGGCCAGCACTTGTAAGGAGCAATCCAAGTGAATGTTGGTATTTTATAGGCACTTTGTAAATTCTGTAGCATTTTAAATTTATGGTATTTGTTTGGAAAACAGGAAAGGCACACAGACTTTCTGCTGACGCTGGAGTTGGCTTTTCCCAGTCAGGTGTGCACCTGCTGTGGCAGGGCCCTGTGGTCTGGCCAGAAGAATCCTGCAATGACCCATAGTAGCAGCCAAGGGGAAGCAGAGGCTGAGGCCAAGGCCGCTTGCTCCGACTTGTCACCACCCCACCTGCCTTCTGTGGTGACTAGGTAACATCACCTGGAAGGCAGGCCCAAGGTGCCAAATGCTGCCTCCTCCCTTCTGCCCAGGACCCAAACGCCATGAGACCTAGAGCTAGCTGCCCGCTGCTGCCCGAGTCCTCCATGCCCATGAGACCTAGAGCTAGCTGCCCACTGCTGCCCAAGTCCTCCATGCCCATGAGACCTAGAGCTAGCTGCCCACTGCTGCCCGAGTCCTCCATGCCCATCAGACCTAGAGCTAGCTGCCCGGTGCTGCCCGAGTCCTCCGTGCCAAGAATGGTAGACACAGTGGGACCCGTGAACACCTGGATACACATGGCAGGTAATGGGTTAACTGTGCCCCCACAAATATACGTCCAGTCCTAACCCTGGAACCTGTGAATGTGACATTATTTGGAACAAATGTCTTTACCGATGTGAGTAAATGTGATCGTCCTGGATTTAGGATGGGCCCTATATCTAAAGACTGTTGTTCTTATGTGAGAAGGGAGGGAGGTTTGGGACACACTTGGGTAGGAGGCCGTGGGAAGAGGGAGGCAGTGATTGGAGTAAGGCAGCCACAGGTCGAGGAATGCCAGACCCTGGGAGGGGCTGGAGGGACTTCCCCTAAGAACCTTGACTTAGACGTGCAGCATCTAGAACTTTGAACATCAACTTCTGCTGCGTTAAGGCACCCAGTCTGTGGTCGTCTGTTCCAGCAGCCCAAGACTCAGACACACTCTCTGGTCTGGAGCTTCATTCTGGTGAGACAGCTTCTCCATGAACCGGCCCCAGGTTGCCCCACCTGCTTCTGTTTCTGGGCCCCGGGGCTGGGCTCTGCAGAGGGTGATTCCTGTGCACGGCTGGGGTGGGTGCTCTGAGCACTGGGCTTCCTTCCCAGCCACCTTGGCAGCAATCCTGGAATGTGTGGCTTGGTTGTCACTGCTGCCCTGGGGACCCTTGGCCTAGGAAAATGCAGATTCACGGCAATAATAAAATCACTGCAGCCCACCCAACATCTGTTCCCAGCAGATTTTTAGCCACCCACCCTGCTGCTGGCCATGATCAGTGTTGGGACAGCTCGTTGGACAGGGCAGACAGCTGACACACTTCACACAGGACATAGTTCCCAGGAGCAAACCCCTCTCAGTGACCCTTCGCCTGTAGAATGCTCCCCGCGAAACCAGACTTCCTGAGCTTGCTGTTGAGGTTTTAAATGTAAGGCTGCGTCCTCTGCATACCAGCTCTTGGGGTCCGCGGTCAGGAACTGTCTTCAGGGGCCACGGGAGCAGGACTGCCTGCCCCTCAATGGGGGCCTCCCCTGCAGCAGTGAGCCTGTCCTCTCTCGAGCTCCTCCGTTTTCCCTTCCCTAATAGTCTCTCATCAAAAGCTAAGGACCTCATCACAAGCTTTTTGAAAACTCAGGTAAATGATGTCCACCGGGTTGCAGGGTGCTGCCCCTTATCAACTTTTTGAGCTCTCTGGTGAGTGGAGAGCCCGGATCCTTTAAGATATGAGCAGCAGTTTGACCTTATTACCTCCGGGCGCACGGCTCTGTAATTTCCAGGGTCTCCCTGGCCGATGCGAGCAACTTTCCAATTTCCAGAAAGGGCTTAGTCTCTGAATGCCTTTTAAGATCACTGCCATTTTATACTTTCTAATTCCATTAGGTGAATCCTCTCCCATCCCGGAGATTTAGTGGGCTGGGATTTTGCAGGTAAGCTTATAAGCTGCTCTGGAGAGCCTCAGGCTCAGAAAATCTGCCAGCTCTGTGCAGGTGATGTCCACCTGTGGCTCCAGGTGACTTGGGACAGGTGACTTAGAATTGACTTGGGACGGGGGTCCCCGCATAGCTCAACTCAGGAAGGTTCATGGCCCAGCATCCAGATTGCTTGGACAGAGGAATTGAAATTCTTTTGTTGTGCAAACATCACACAAATTTATTTGCACCATAGCTGACTTAGATCAGAGCTGGCTTCACCAGGCCCCGGCAGGTGGAGCTGTCTGAGCAGCCTCCCCCCTCACACACCATGCCAGTCTTCTGCCTGAGGTGGGGGCCGGGGAGGGTCGGGAAGAGGGGCTGCCCCTCCCCTCCTCCCTGCAGCTCGACTTTCATTTTGAGTGTGAAATATGCCCTGGTCAGGCAGCTTAGTGTCCTGCCTTCTGTCCCCAGCTGACTTGGACGGTCTGGACATGTGTGTTTACTTTTGAGGACACTGTTTCCTTATTAAAAACAGTGAGGACGTGTTGTCATAAAGCTGTGCAGAGCCGTGATGGGAAGCGACAGATCACAGGAAAGCAGCTGAGCCCACTCCTAGGATGCCATGGACGTAAGGGGACAAGGAGCTTCAGGGAGCCTGAGTGGCCACAAGAACAGACCCTGCCCCGGCCACCAGCCTCAGAGGGCCTGTGGTGATCAGGGACCACGCTGTTCCTTCCCAGGGAATATCTGTCCTCAGAATAGCCTGCTAGGGGGCCTGCTATTTGCCAGACCCCTTACTGTATGTAAAAATAGTCACTCAGTCTTCACAGCCACGTGATGAGGTGGGCACTATTTTCCTTGTCTCACAGATGGGGAAACTGAGGCAATGAGGTCCAGAACTGGCACCAGGTAACAGGAGCAGCAAACTCCCTGTCACCTTGATGGATGGAGCTCCCCTGGCCTCCTCCCACAGGCAGGCCAGCCCTGAGAACAGTCTCAGGAGAGTGTAAGTGCCAGGACAGGTAGATGCTGACGGCAGGAAGACAGAAAGGGCACACGGCCCTCGCTCGGCCAGCTGTGTGCACAGGGTCAGTGCCCTCCCTGCCCTGGCTTGCCAGCTCTGCTGACACTTGACCATCTCTCCATGCAGCTGAAATGGTGCTGGGCACTAATCTGGGGCACACCTGTGCTGAGTCACCAGCCCTGGAAGAAATGTGCTCATGGGAAACTGGCTCAGCTCTGCTGCCTGACCAGGTCAGGCCCCTCTCCGCAGGAGGTGGCTCTCCCGCCCCCTTAAACACTGCCCATCACCTTCCCGGGAGGGCATGGGCTCCCTGCAGCCTGGCGACCTCTGATCTCAGCCGTATTTGTTCTGCTGCTGGTGCCATCACTCCACACTGCCTCGTTAGGACCGCAGTGCTGACAGGGCTGAGCTTCATGGTGCCGACGCTGTCCTCGGGCCATCCACATGTCGCAGGATGGATTAGCCTCATATGCGAATTCCCTCCCTCTAGAACATCAATGCCTATGGCTAGCCCAGCTGAGGCTGGCAGGCGAGTTCCCTGAGGATTCTGGGCATGTGGCACCCCCCTCCTTTAAGGACGATTGGACCCCAGCCAACCCAGAGTCACCTCAGAGCCCTAGAACCCAAAGCATTCTGGAAAATTCTCGTGATGCCAGGTTTCAGGCAGAGTGAGCTGAACATAGACTTTGGTCTCACCTCTGTCCCCACAACCAACATAAAATGACCAAACTGTGGGTGGCACTTGACCCCTGGCTGTGGATGTCTCTCCAGGGGGCTTCCTGACTGGGCTGATTCAAAGTGCAGTGGGGTGCTCAGAGGACATGCAGGGTCTGTCCACGTGGCAGGGAAGCCCACTCCTCTGGCAGGCAGCTGGTCCCCCATGAGTCCTGGTGACTGTGGAGCTCAGGGAGCCCGAGCGGTGCTGGGCTGGCTCAGTGGCATCTGGACATGCTCCCATCGTGGCACCAGAGGAGGGTCCCCTCCCCTCCCAGAGGCCTGGGCTTAGTGAAGAGGTGACCCCATATGGCTGGGTTCCTGGTCTCTTTGTCCCAGACTTCTCCAGACCGTGAAATGCCCCCATCTTTCCCCGACCCCAACCTGGTGGCAGCTTAGGCCAAAGCCCAGAAGCATTCTCAGTTCTTCTCTGTCTCCCGCCAATGCCTCACCCCATGTTCAGCAAGACCCTGGCCCTTCCTCTAACACAATCCCAGATCCCCCCTCACCCAGATCAGGACCCAACACCTCTGCCTGGGACTCCCCGATCCCACCCCCCAACACTCACCAACCCGAGAGTCAGGGCAGAGCCAGGAGCCCCAGCTGCAGCCCTGACGCCCCCTTCGTGAGCGGGGCCCTCTCCTCTCCCTCCTCCTCCGCTCTCTGGTCTCTTTCTCCTTCCCCTCTCTCTCCCCATTTTTCTGTTTTTCTCTTCCTCTTTCCTTCTGTCTCCCCCACTCCTTCTGCCCTCCTGCCCCCCTCTCTCCCCTCTCACACCCCTGCCCCACTGCAGTTTCCTCCCAGAGGTCTTTCCGAGCCCCCTGGCTTGTTCCTGGCCAGGCCTGGCCCTGACTTCTCCAGGGCATTTGGCCTCAGGTCTGGTGTAGCCGGGCCCCTCACGTGCCTTCTGTTCTCTGCCCAGCGCCCACATCATCACCACTTTCTGCTCGGGACTTGTTACTTGTGCACTAATTGTCCTCCCCTCCCCAGGCTGTTGGCTGCCTGAGCTCAGGGTCCGAGTGTCCCCCCATCACTATGCTGCATCCCCAGCACCTGGACTGAGCAGCCCCCGCCCTGCCCCAGGCTCCTTCTGTGGAAGCACAGCCTGACCTTGGGCAGCACTAGCCCGTGGCCACCCTCACAGGATGTGAGATCTAGTGACAGATCCTGGACCCTACGTCAAGGCGTAGGCAGCTCCTGCAGACAGAAGCCAGGCCCAGAAGGCCACACACTGAATCGCCCCATTCATGTGAAATGTCTGCTGTTGACAACCCACAGGGACAGAGAACAGGTGAACGGTCACCTGGGCTGGGGAGGAGGGACACAGTGACTGCTAAAGACTACCAGGTCTCTTTTGGTGCAATTGTGGTGATGTTTTAGCAACTCTGTGACTACACTAGAACCCCACATTGTTTGCTTTCCATGGTTGCTGTGTGGCATGTGATTTACACGTTACTCAGCAAAGCTGCGATTTTTTAAAGAGTTTTCTTGAGCCATGAGCTGGCCAGCTGTGTTCTAAGCAGTCGGTGGGCAACAACTCACCTAACTTGGCACAGATCTGGGAGGTCACAGTGACTGCTACCTGCACACGGTGAGGCTGGGAGGGTTCACTTGCCCAATCCACAGGGCTAGCCATGGGGAGGGTGGGATTTGTTGCCCATACACACTCATCTGCTGCCTTGAGGTTGCCTGGAGAATGGGCCAGGCGGCAAGAGGAGGGGACGCTGGACAGATGAGCTTCCCATCCCACCAGGGACCGGAGGAGGCTTTGTGTGCCTGGCCCACTTCCTTCCTCTCACTGGCACGGCCCCCAGGGTCCTCAGGGCTGGCCACCAGGTCTTCCAGCCCTACGCACACACCGGCAGGCTATGTCCCACCAGCCCGCACGGCCTGGACCCTTCACAGCCCTGAGCCTCCAAGGACTCTGAATAGGGGTGCGGCTTCACTTGTACCTTACAGTGTAAGCACAGACACGATGATTGCAACTGAGTTTAATATTTAATACAGTCGGGTTAACACGCATTCCAAACCCCATAAATAATCATTAGCTGAGGGGTCTAATTGTGCTGGTGGGATCCAACTTCCTGACTAATTTAGAGGCAGGGGCCTTCCCACACACGGCTCCCGAGAACACTGTAAATTAACCCACAGCCCAACTCCGCTGTCAGAGCCAATGTGTGCGTGGGCCCAGGGCCGCACAGAGCCGCGCTGTGGTATGCCTACCTGGCCTTGGAACCCCACCAAGTGCAGGGCCAAGGTCTGTTGAGAGTGGTGCTTTGGGTGGATTGGCTGGAGCCTGGGGGCTGGGAAGGGAGCATCTCCCAGAGGGAAGCAGAGGACAGGACAGGCCTGAGGGCTCAGGGCCGCCTCGTGTGCTGACCAATCAGCCCTCGGCACCACGCCCTTGACAGACACCAGGTTCTTCACTCACAGGGGGAGGCCGACCCCTGAAGGACGCTGGTGTTTCTGCCCAAGCAGCACCCTGAGAACATCATGGCAAGAGAGTGGGGGCAGTTTCTCAACCCCACTCAGGGATGTGGCATGACCAAAGATATGTGTGATGAGAAGAGGAAGCCTGGGAAGTGGGGCTTAGACTGCAAATACACAACTCCAAGATCTCGGGGGAGTGGCAGTAATGAGGTGCCACATCTGGAATGGTGCAGGGCCACCCCTGGGCCTTCTTCACCTCCCAGGGGGGTGGTGCAGTGACCAGTTTTGGTTGAGTACCTTCCCGGGCCAGCTGCCTGTACCCACCTGCCTCTCCGCACCCTTCCTGGACAATCTCAGAGGCAAGTGCTGTTCACACGCCCATTTTACAAATGAGAAACAGAGGCTTAAAGAGCTTCAGTGCCCCCATTAAGAAGTGACAAGCCAGAACTAGAGTCCTAGCCTGCCTGATGCTGACCCACGCTGTGGTATGAGAAGGGGAAGTAGGCCTGGGGGTGGTCACGGGGGTCCTGGGAGCCATGGGGCGAAAAGGACACAGGATCCAGTTCTCAGGATGTGTGTCCCTGGGATTTATGTGCAGAGTCGCCAGGCACCTCACGGGCTCAGCCTTCTCCAGGGCATGCTCACATCCCTCCCTCCAGCTCCGTGGGCTCTAGGGTGGGAGTCTGCTGGGGTGGGGTGGTGTCCACACTGCCATGCCCCATGACACCATGTGGTCGCAGGGGACATATTCTCAGAAAGGAGGTACACATGAGGCCTTGTCATCAAGAAATTAGAACAAAGAACCCGCATTGTCCAAGGAGGAGCTACTGAAATGTCAGCAACTCAGGTGTCAGAGATTAAGGAAATTGGTCCAAGAAGCAGCATGTGTGTATCCTTCCCTCTAGGCCTGTCTGTCCATCTGGGTCTGTATGTGTCTGTGTGTAGTTCTCAGAATAACTCCAGAGCAGCAGTGCTTAGTCCAGAAGAAAAATCACATGTCACCATTAAGAATGTTACATACGGGAAGACCACAGCAACATTGATGGTTGCAGACAGAGGCCACACACTAGCACGTGCATACACACACATACACCCTCTCTCCAAGGAAACAAACCATCAACCCATCGAAAGGAAAACACGCAGGTCCTACTGGGGGCATCTGAAGGCACAGACCCTGGAATGGCATTCTGATGGAGACACAGGTTCCATGGGCACAGGACACACACAAACACACACACACTCTCTGGGTTATGAGAAAACTTGAGGCTAGGCCCTCGAGGGCTGTGCTGGGTTCCTCTGATGTCTCGCACACCGGCGCCACAAGTCGACCCACAGAGGAGCTTCTTGAGTGGCCCATAGCACCTTGGCCTATGTGTGGGTTCCTGCGTGGCACCTTCCTGGTTCAGGTGGGCAGTGCTTGGAGTATGAATTTAAATTAATTGCCTCATAGCGTGTCATAGGTCATAGTGTGTAAATAGGTTTCAGGACACAAGGTGGTCTGGAGTCAGACAAGACACGTGTGTGCTACCTCTGTCAAAGGCAAGCCGAATGAACCAAAGCATCTGTACTGTCCCAGGAGCCACACTCACATGGCATCCTGAGTGCAGGGCCGGGGCGCGGAGCCTGGCAGGCTGTCCTGTGGGGAGAGTCTCATGTGGGCCTGCAGAGCTCAGCTCAGCCATCCATCATGTTACTTAGAACATTTTGGATACAATCTTCTATTAAATCAGGAGTGGAAGAGAAGAGGCAGTGACCCAGGAGAAGGGCAGCTATGGATGGCCCCTGTCTCCTTCGGACCACACATGTCACCTCCATTGGCAGGTCGTGGTAATGGATCTTGAGAGCTCCAGAGCCAGACAGACCTGGGTGCCTGTCCCAGCACAGACCGCCTGTGGCCTTAGGGGCTCGTATGGTCCCACGCCTGAGCTTCTGCACTGGAACAGCCTTGCAGAGCTGAGGGAAGGATACAGAACTGTCCCGGGAACTACCCACGTAGGAGCCTGGGGCCTGGCGGGCATTGCTGTGCTTGATCGGGTCAATACCCCTTTGGCTGTCGCATCAGCACTCATGGCCCGGCAAGAGCAGCCGTCCTGCTCAGCGATCGATCAAACGGTGGACCTGGCTGGAATCCACGCCTGATGGTGTGTGTTCAGCTGCCCTCCCCAAGAGCTTCTCACACATCAAAAGGTGTTAAAATCGATACGTGGCCTCAATGTTTTCTTTTTTTTGAAAGTAAATATATGCATAATCTTGCAGTTGGTCAAGCTCACCTGTCCTGATGAGGGGGTGGCCACCAGGGAAGTAAAGGAGCCATTAGGCTGAAAACAGACACAACAACACAGGCACAACTCATTGATTTGATCATTGTTGAGCTGGTCAGTAGACTTTGCTGAGATAAAAATATATGGAAAGAAAACCCTGGGTGGGGGAAAGGCCGGCAGGAGAGTGGCATGAAACTCAGAGGTTGTCTTGGCAGGGTGCAGTTTTATTTGCATCTTGAGATGGTGCTGACCAAGTGGAGGGGCTTGGGACGTGGGGAGCTGGGGTGACTGTCTCACAGACAGAGATGGCAGGCAGGTTGACCAAGAGCACCCTGACGGAAGAGGAGGGGAATGTGGGGAGGGAGGGGACCTCACAGTGCCGGCTGAATGAAGTACAGGAAAACTTCCATGTCAAAATGTTTTCCCCCCAAGGGATTCGCTGATGCATTTCCTTTATAGAAAAGGGTTCTTTTCTGCTCCTGGGAGCTTAATTTCATTCGAAATGAAAAATGACGAGAGTGAATTGGACCAGCAGCTTGTAGCAGGCCTGCACTGCGGGCTCCGCGTACTTCATGTTTATTTAGCGGAAGGCCTGGTAGGGAAGCCGCAGAGGAAAGAGGGGCGAGGGGATGTCAGTGTTCGGTGCAGAGCAGGTTACTGACTCCTGAGCCTGCCTGGGTGCTGAGGATGGAAGGCCGGGTCGGCTGCCTGTTTTCCAAGCATCCCTAGAGACCTCCATCCCAACTGTCACCCACACTCTGCCCAGCCCACAAATGGCACAGTGTTGGTCCCAAGGGCAAGGAGAACCCATGGGCTAGAGAAAGAGGAGGCCGGCCTGGCAGACCCCCAGAACTCCAGACTGACTCTTAGCTCTGCCTGGAGCTCATGAGCACCTTTGATGTGGTTCAAGTCGAAGTCACCCTGCTGCTGACTTTTCCAGTATTTTAACTTGTGACCAAATTGAAAAGAGAAGAAACCACAGCCTCAAACGCAATCACGCCGAGAGAGTCTGCTTTCAATGCAGGTCTGGCAGGTCTTCATTTTCAGGGAAGAAGCGGGGCAGGGGAGGAAACGCCTGCTGAACTCACATTTTGTCACGTGGAGTAAGAACGGCCACTGTCAGTGGGTTTTGCTTCCTTCCTGGTCTCCTGTTTGTGGCCTCATCAGTGAAGAAGCATCTCCCCGCATTTGAATAATGCTCCTGTTTACATGTGTGTGTGGGCTGGGTTTGTCAGTATCCGGAATCCAGGGGAGATTTGCTGGGTTGCTGGTGACAGGGCCTTGGTGACCTGGGGCAGGGGGACGCAGCTGCTGCATTCCCACACCCATCTGTTGTCAGGGTCCTTCCCGACACTGTACCCGGGTCTGGCTCACCACACGGTGAGTCCATCGCAGGGCGACTCCAGTCAGCTGTCCAGTTTTTGGCTGGAGTGTTGGATCCAACTCACTGAACTCCAAGATCACTCTGAAACCAAAGCACCCTTTGTTCACGAAATCATATCATTCCCTTATTTCTGTTGTAAATGGAAATGCATTCTCAAAGCTGGCTGATTTTTATCTGAGCCGTGTTTTCTCAGCATCAGCCAAGAGTGGATGGTCCGTCTCAACTGTTGCATTGATCTAGAGAATTATTTAGGATGCCTGCCTGCTGTTGGGGGTTTAGAAAGTATTTGGGGAAGAGTAAAGTTTGGGCTTAGTAACTTTAGTAACTTAGTAACTTTCTTAACCATTTTGTTTGTTGTCTTACATTCGTAACCCAAATGTCGTTTGTTTAGAAAACAAGAACATTATTAAACATGCGGGGGTCATAGTGATGACAAGATAGGGTCCCGCATGGGAGCAGAAGGCCCACAGCACTCACAGGGAGATGGAGAGAAAAAGGCCTCCTCTGTCACTGCTTTCCTAGTGGACTTTGGGGCAGGGACAGGGCTGGCGAGGTGGCAAGCTTGGGTTCCTTACTCTCCTCTCAACCTGGTGCTCAGCAGGAAGAGACCTGAGCTTTGTAAATAGGCAGTGTGGATTTGAAAGCCTGCGTGGAGCTTTGCTGCCTTTGTGCACCAGGCTGACGACTCCCTTGCTGAGCCTCTGTTTTCTCACCTTCAAAATGGGGATGCTGCTACCTGCCTGCAGAGGTGCTGGAACACGGGGAGGTAACACTTGAATATCTCCTGCTTACCAGGCAGCTGCTTAGCAAAGCCCAGCCAAACCCTCCTCTGGGGCCATGGCATTCTTCGACTCCTGCATCGAGCAGTTGCCAGTGGCGGCACCCCCTTTTCTGTCCTAGCCTACTACACACAAACCATGCTCATTCCCACACCTGCTAACTGTGCGGGAGGCTCTAATGTCCCGGCTGGTTTCCTCCTGACACATGACAGGGCTGACCACAGTGCAGGGGTTAAAAAAGGTCAACCCCTCCCTGGCCGATTCCGGCCTTTTAGGTTCTTCTCTGTTGGGCTAAGGGAGAGGGACAAGGAAGGCCCCAGAGAGATTAAAATGGGGACTGGAAGCTGGGAGGGAGGCCCAGCCCTGCCAACCTATGGGAAGACCAAGGGACCCAGCAAGGAGGTCTCTTGAGGACATTCTGGTCCCTTCTTCCCCCCTAGGGCACTAGCAGAGGCCTCATCCTGCATCATGGGCTAAGATAGCATCTCCTAATCAACCCCATGGGCACAGCAGGTGCAGTCACTGGGCCAGAGACCCTGGGAGAGCACCACGAGGTCAGAACTGCTCACTGGGGAGTGTCCCCTCATGTCGCAGAAGCCCTGACATGGCTCCAGGGCTGCCTATGGGGTGAGCAGAACAGATCGCCATGACGAGGGCAGTCTGACAGGGCTGCTGTGGAGCTAGGGGACAATTGCCTCCTCCCTCCAGAGGCCCCCTGCCCACGAAGGCCAAAGGAGCCCCTGCCCCTCTGCTCCCAGGCATGAGGACAGAGGAGACAGCAACTCTCTACCTGGAAAGATACCTCTTCCCTTCCCCCAACAGCATCTCCCAAGCTGCAGGGGCCCCTGGGATGTGGAGTGCCTGTGCAAAGAGGGAAGGAAATTGGGTTTCAATGGATTCATTTTTACCGTAGATTAGGTTTGCATCGAGTAATGGGTGGGGAGGGGGACGAGGAGGTGGAGGGAGGGGATGTCAGGAATGCCTTTGCTTCCCAGCTCAGCATCTCCCCTGGCTGGCTGCTCCTGGGGGCTCCATGACACGCCTCCAACAGCCACCACCATCGTGTCACCAAGCTAGGTCACAGGGCCCACCCCTAAACTCTGAAGAAGGAAGATCAGAGCCCACAGGGAGCCTGGGAAGGGCAGGCTGCCTACTTAGAAGCTTCCAGAGCACCCTGGCCTGTGTTGGCCTCCAGGATGCTGGGATCCACTGCCCTGTGGCAAGTGGTCTCTGAGCTGCTCCCCGTTGCCCAGGACTGTCTCATTATACAATGCAGGGTGCAGAGGCATCACGGAGGACCAGGGGACATGCATGGGCCTGGACCGCGCTGGGCAGTGCTGCAAACCTCGATGGCTCTGCGGCCCTCACGAGGCCCACGGGATCTGCCCCTTCACAGGTCTGCCTGTGGGTCTTTGCTCACATGTCACCTCCACAGCATCTTGGGCCTCCTCACAGACCCTGTGGCCCTATTCCTCGCCCCACTGTGCTCCCACCGGGCCTATACCACCGTGTGCCTCTTGTTGGCTGGCTGTATCCTCTCAGTCGGGAGGTGCAGAGGGCAAGGCGTGCTGTGTGCTCCGCGGAAGGTGGTCGCTGCCCTCTGGGTGTTCATGGGCCACCAGGGAGGATGAATGAGCACACAGATACTTGTCAGCCAGGAGAAAATTCACCCTGTGTCCACCCAGGGAAAGTCCTTCCCCGCCTGAGGGTCCTGCCCACGCTGCCGTGGGTCGCCCTGACTTCCTAGCAGTGTGGCCCCGTAACCACTGCCTGCTTCCTGTCTCCACAGCCCCTGCAGCTCGACTTCCAGATCCCCATTCTGGTCAAACTGCTGTCACGAGACTCCCCAGCTGCAAAACGTGACGAGTGGTCCTCGGTCCTTGTACCACCTGTCTTCTGCCTCTCACACACCCAGTCACAACCTGGCTGGCATTGGTGACAGAGCTCCTTCCAGATTCTCCTGCCCTCAGGCACAGCCATCAGCTTATTGGTCTCACCTCATAGAACTGTGACATTCTGCTGTCCTCCACTGCCAAGAGGACACCCCTAGAGGCAGGGGGTGCTCCCGCTGCTATGATCGCTGGCACAGCCTCTCTGTCCCTTTGTGGTTTCACACCCACACTGGTGGTTACATCCATGCGGACAGCCTCTGGGGTCCCGGGGTCAGTCCCTTCAGGGCAGAGGGGCCGAAGGCAGCTCCTAGACTAGACTTTGTTTCTTCTCTGGAAATTAGCATGGACACCCAGGGCCAGTTTTACAGTCCAGTGGGCCCTGGAACCCAGAGGCCTAGCCAGCCATTGTCCTGATCACAGAAGCCCAACGCTCAGCCACGTCAGCAAGCCCATGCCGGGAGTTGATATCCCCAGGAACCATCTCTGCCTCTTCTGTTCCACCCACGGTTTCCCCTGACTTCTTCCCTTCAGTGTGGTGACAGCCCAGGGGCCGTGCTGCTCCAGGCGCAGCTGCAATCCCGGGTGCCACTTCCCGGCTCAGAGCACAGACCTCTGGGGCATCCCCCATTGGAGTCCTCTTTAAAGCTGCCTCCCCACTCCCAGCCTCTGGTTCAGAGCTTCCCCAGAAAGTGGCGTATTTTATCTTTATGTGTCAGGATTTATATAAAAAGGGGATAGTTCAACTCTAAATGTAATGAGTTGGAAGAACAGCTCTCTGGTGGCTTTCTCTGGTGAACACAGTATCAATAACATTGATTGCTAAAAATAACTAATAACACCAGGCTGGGGGTGGCAAAGGCCTTCTCCAGCCCCACCCCTAAAAGGGCTGCAAGGAGAACAGGACTTGCCTCTGGACCCATGCACAGGCAGCAGCAGGGGTTCGGATGGAGGGACCCTTCTGAAGGAAGCCTCTGGGGATGCCCTGAAGGTGGCAGAGGACAATGGAAGGAGGGGCAGAGGAGGAGGGCTGTTGAGGGCTAGGAGGGCCTGGCAGGGGCCAGCTGGGTCTGAGTCCTCCTGGCCCCATGAGCCTGGGCAAACTTCAGCTTCAGTGGACCTTAGTCTCTTCATCTGCATCCCTCGCCTGGATCAGTGTCACGGGCGTCCCGTGGGGCCGTAGACACACGGTCCACGCAGCGGTCAGCCTCCTGCCTGGCATGCGGGAGAAGTCCCAGCATGCTGCTGTGGCGCTCATTCTTGATTTAGTCAAGGGAAGGACTCCCGAGAGCAGGCAGTTAGCACATGGGACCCGAGCTTGATGCAATGACCCTCATGAAGGCCCTTGTGAGGTTAGGCCCTCAGGGAATAAATGGTACTTAGGGTTAAGGTTTAACTAAAACCAGAGAAGCGATTGTTCTGTTCCGACAAGGCAGATGGACATGCGTAGATTACGGGCAGCTCACTGCTCCTCCGAGGCTCCTCCTCTGCGTTTGACGACAGGTGGGTGCAGGGGCTCAAAGTCAGTTCTCCCCCGGCCTCAGCCACTCTGCCCTTGACAGCGTTGGCTGTCTTCTCCCAGAAATAGCCAGATGGCTTGGGTGGGCTCTCTGCTGGGGTGAGGGGAGCTTCAGCTCAGCTGAGCTCAGCCGGTGCATTTTCCTGCCTTTCTAGAAGCTTGTGCTTGCCTAACCTCTCCCAGAACTTCTCACCCCTCTCCTGGGACTTCAGGAGAGGAAAATCAAATTAAAGGTGAGGAGTTGAGGGCTGGGGAGTGAAGGATCATGACAGTGAAAGCAGAATGTTACTCAGCTGGTCAAACGTGACTCTAAGCTTATAGAGAAGAAGTAACACGTTTTACAATGAGCAGCATAAACGTCAGCTCTGATGGTCAGGACGTTGAACCGTGTGGTTGGTCACTGGAGATCCTTCCTGATGTTATTTTCTCTCCTGACTGTGCCGGGGCATGAGGAAAGAGCTGCGGCTCTCTCTGCAGCGCCCTGTGTCAGATTCTGGGGAAACTTCGGCGGAGTCGGAGTGTGGGAGATAAGAAAGCTGCCGCGGGGCCGCTCGGGCTAGCTGGGCTGCGTGGGCTTGTAATTAAATACAGCAGGAGTGGTAGCTCTCGGCTGCTTCTAGTGTGGGGATTTATTGAAGTGTCTTGCAAAAGCTCTTGGTCGGGGACATTCCTCCTCTGGGCAGGAAGATGGGGCTGAGGGCACACCCCAGAGCCCCGTGTCACGAGGGCTCCCTGTGGCACCTGACAGTCCTCTCTGCATCAGTGACAGGATCTGCAGAGCGGACTGGCTCCCTGCCCAGGGAGGACGGGCCGGACACTGAGCGCTCTCTGAAGTCTCCCTTGATCTCTGTTCTCAGGAACAGGCGGTAGCGCGGGAGGGTCCTTGTATACATGGAGCACCGCAAGAACACAGCCCCCTTCCCCCCAGCAACCTCTAGAGCCTTTCTCGGTGGCCCCACGTGGCGCTTCTGTGTTCAGGAGGAGGGAAGGGGGCTGCCGTTGCAGGTTGGTTATGAGAAACTGGGGCACCAGGTGACATAGCTAATTCCAACATAAAAACGTCACTGTGGAACTGAACCTTGGATTCGTTCCACAGCACCCGAGTCTCAGCCCTGGGGTAGAGAAATGGGTTTGACCACCTGATGAGACGCTGAAGCCGGGCACCAGAGCTCCACCACCAGTGTGCCCCGACACCTCACTCCCAGGCTTTCTTTAGTTATCAGTGTTTGGGGGATGCAATAAATAATTATTATGAGTCTTCCGATAATCATACCAAGAAGGGTTGGTTGTCTAAAAGATGAAGGAAACCGTGAGGTCAAGGGCAGCAGGACATGTCAGAGGTCAGGATGGAACAAGCAGCTGCAGGTGGTGAGTGGGAGAGAAACGGGACGAGGAGGAGCAGAGAAAATCACACTTGTGTGAGCCCCAAAGCCACGGAGGGTCGGGACCCGTCTTGCCCGCAGTGACAAGTGCACAGTAGCAGTGACACTGGAAGCAGCCGAGGGCAGGGGGCCGAGACATCTGTCCCCAGCATGACCCCAATGCAAGGTTCTCAACAAATGTTTATCAAAGGTAGGAATTAAGCTGTTAGTCTGCAACGAAGTAGCTTCACACTCACACCCTGCTCAGCACTGTACAGCCCCCTCGCCACGTGCTGCCCCTCAAAGTGTTTGATCCCGCAGGATAACGCTGGGCTGGCCCGGCTGCCTAATGAGGGAGCAGATCCTCCTGCCTCCCCTTCTCCGTTCAGTCCCGCCACCAGAGACCTCCGACTACTGTACTCTGATTGCACCGATGTGAAACCGCATCTGGGGGGGAAATCTCCCGCTTCCTTTGTGTTAGGAGAGTAAGAAGCAAACAGATTTCATCTGGGAATGTGGCCTTTCTTTGGGGAGTTGGCATAAAAGACGCATCCTCCCTGAAGACTTTGCTTTGGTTTTGTATCTGCCCTCGCTCCTCCAGCTCCCCTGGACAGAGGCCCCTGAAGAGTTTGCTCGGCTGGAACACCAGAGGCCAGATCTGAGATGCCTCTTCTCTTTCACCACGTTGCTATTGCCCATGCCTAGGTTTATGTTCGATCTCAGTTTTTCAGAGACATTTAATGGTCTCGTCTCGTCTGGTCTGGTCTCGTCCAGTGGGGTGGACAGAGTGGGTCTCCTCATCTCTGTTTAGCAGGTGAGGGAACCGAGAACTTGGGGAAAGGAGCCTGTCTGAGGTCACACAAGGGTCAGCAAAAATGTTCCAAATTTCTCGTCCTCTGCCAGCACTAAGTCACCTTTCCTACAGTTATTCCCTGCTTTGGATTAGTCCTTGGCTGCGGAATTAGTGGGGGGCTGCCCTGTGTGATGGGAGGGCCCACAGTGAGGCAGGTGGAGAACTGGGATGCCCAGGGGTTCTGGGGGGGGTTTCAGCACCAGCTGCTGTCACAGGGCAGGGAAATGAACAGGCCTCGCAAGGAGCCCTCGGCTGGCATGGGGTCAGCTAGGGCTTGGGAAGCAATGCCACAGACCCACACAGAGTCGCTGGTTCAACGTCTGGAGCAGACATGTCTCTGCACCGCAGGTGACTGTGTTCTCCCCTGTGGTGCGTGGCTATCTTAGAGACGCAGGCAAATTGAGCCAGCTTTCTGAGCAGCACAATAGCACTGCCCTCCAGTACACTCCTCCCCTGCTCAGAAAACCAGAAAAGGTACGGAACGTGGGAAGACGAGGGTTCAGCACTGCAGACAGCGACTGCAGGGGCGGGGCTGAGAGAGGAGGAGGTGGCTTAGCTCTGTCCTGCCCTGGAAGAGCACCCTGGTGCTCGTTTATCACCCGGGACAGCAGCCAGCGCTCCGGAGGGCTGTGCCACTGCTGCTGTGCTGTCATTAAATCCGGACCAGGACTGCTTGTCGCTCGTTATAATTCAATACCCTACCTGAAGAACTTACTAAGGCTTTGTCCATCAAGAGGAAGAAATTCTCCTCTGGGGTTGGTGAGATCTTGTCACGGAAGGGGTCTGTGGCCCATTCAGACAGCCTGGTTTTCTACTGTAATAACGAGGATGTCAACTTCACTTAGAGCCCAGTTTTCCTTTCCTACCACGCTCAGCCCACGCCGTGGGCTCCCCCTGAGAAAAGACCACCGTGGAACGCGCTCAGATTTGAGGATCATCTCGGAGGCCACAGCTCCACCTGGCACTGCTGGATGGGGCCTGTGAGCCGTGCAGTATGCAGAGGAAATGTGCCTCGTGTGTCCTGGCCAAATCTACCATGCTCAAAATGCATTTAAAGGCAATCCTGCCTGCCCACAGCAGATTTTCCAGATTCTGGCAATTGGAGCATGTTAAGGCTGAGATACAGCTGCCAGGTCTGATTTCTTAAATCAAGATTTGTTTTGTGGGGAGAGCAGGAGAAAATAATGAATGCACAACCTGGCAGGGTGGGTTGGGGTGGGGCCCTGCCCTCCTGGCTTCTCTGTACATTTCGGGCGGGAGCCAGTCCTTCCCAGAGAACGAATTCCAGATGGGCTTCCCGTGGCCAGCCTGGCACAAGCAACGCCAGACCCCAAGATAAGCTGTGGGGTCTGATGTGAGGAAAGTCAGGTGCTGTTGAAGGTCAGAAGCTGTTGGCTCACGTCTTGTTGTTTTTCCTGAGTTTCCAGCATTCCCGGCACTTCACACTCAGTTTCCTGCCCTGCCTCTACCCCCAGGCTCCCTACAGACCCCGTGTCCACCCCACTGAGGACAAATGAGCCCGGCTGCCAGGGCATAGCCTGGTAGGGTTGGGAGGAGGGATCTAGCTGTGACCCCGTCCCTGCCATTCAGTGTGGGGTGTGTCAATGGTGGTCAGCACATCAGTGACAAGTGATAACGCCTTAGGATGGCGGCCCTGGGAGTGGGGCTGGTCTGTGGCAGGGCAGTGGCGCAAGGCGGCTATTTGTAAATTATACTCAATTAATGAGACTTAAGTCACAGACGAACCAGTGGCATTCTGCAGCCGAGCAGTGCCAAGGACTTCACTCCTCCACTCCCTAATGCCAGCTGGTGCGGGGGGTGGTACCAGGGGGCTGAGGAGGCACTGGAGGAGGACAGAGGCAGAAACAGGTGAATCAGAGAGACTTTTGTTGTGCTTAATATCAATTCATTTCACAGACCGCTGACACAGCTAGATTTCCCAGCACAGAATTTATGGGGCTCCCCGATGCTCAGATTCAAAATGAAAATACAAAAGAACTTTTTAAAAATGACCTGCCATCAGCAATAAGTTAAAATAAAATTGTTACCCCCCTCAAAAGCCACAGACATCCGACATGCACACAAAATCTGATTTTGATCTTCTGGTTTAGTTTAAGGCATTCATTTTATTATGTAATAATCATATCATGGCCAGAGTCTTACGGGTTTCATTATTTTATGGGCAGACTTTCTATGACATATGCATGTAGAAATGACGTCAGGGAAAGGAATGTGCTGAAGAAAGGGTACAGTCCCTTGATCGGGGGATAGGGAGCCAGTCTGACACCTCCGCAGGGGCTGGGCGGTTCCCAGTTAGAGTGCTCTGGGGCAACCCTGCAGTGAGCTCTGCTCCATCACTCTTCCCTCCTCTCCCTTCTAACCTGCCATTTGACTCAGTCTCACGTCAGAGCAAACAAACAGCCAAAGGCAGATGCTCACTGGCTTGTTTAAAACAAAGTCCAAGAACTCTGAAGCTCTAGAAGTAGAAAAGCACCCTGGGGCTTAACTGCCGTGGCGGTGCCGCCATCCAACACCCTACAGCGCAGGCTCCACACCTGCACTTAGCGGGCAGTTTACTAAGCACCAAACATACGGCCAGTGCTGTGAGGGGGAGGGTGGCGGAGCAAAAGACAAGTGTGAGTGAAGTGCTCCCAGCCCGGCGTGGCAGAGACGTCGGAGGCCTGATGTGGCTTGATGACTGGTGGGCACGGATCCACCCAGGGGGCAAGGGGGCAGGGAGGGGACACTGACGCAGCATTGGGAAGAGTCTGTGTCACTAGTCACCAAGTTAAGGCTCCATGGAAAGTGTCACACCCACACAGCTGCACCGGGTTGCTATCCCAGAACCTGGTCGGGGAGGCCTTCCCAGCCAGCCATGTATCTGAGCAGCAGGGCCCAGCTGGGGAGTCTGGGACACCCGGCTCCTCTTGTCACCTCTCTCCTACACCCCAAGTGTGCGGCGTCAGGAGGGAGTGGAAGTGGTTTTCAACAAACGAGGTAGAAGAGGGTGGAGGTCTTTGGAGTGGGCATCACAGCAACTGGACACGCAGAATAAGCGATGTTCACCTTGATGGCAGGGAGAGAGAGCAAACAGACTGTCCTGGTGGTATGATCGATCAGGGCTGGGATGACTGAACATAGGCACCCTGAGGACTGCAGGGCTGGGAGGCAGAGGGCAAGGCTGTAACTGGAGCGGTTTGTTTTGATTCAGCAGAAGCAGCTGGACTCAGGACTAGAGAAGGGACATGGGAAATGAACTCATAAAGAAAAGGTCGTGTGTGGTGTGGAGGCGGCTTGCTAGACAGAGAGGGCAAAGAGCATGGGTCGTGGGGGATGGCATTCCCGAAGGCAAGCCCAGCAGGGTGGTGCCCAGCTCAGCCCGATGGGAGGCCAGACAGCATCAGGCCCTGCTATGTGTCCCTTCAAAATTAGTAAGTTCAAGTCCCCACTGCCAGGACCTCAGAACATGACTGGAACACCGGCCCTCAGGACCTGTGGATTCCACCAATCACAGATCAAAAATATTTGGGGGAGGGAAACAATAAAAAATAACAATAAAGAGAATATGAACAAAACCCAAATACAGCGAGACACCTATTTTCACAGCATTTCCGTTGTATTAGGTATTCTAAGTAATCTAGACATGCTGTGAGGCCTATGGGAGGATAGCTTAGATGATGTACAGATACTGTGCCACTGCTACCAAGGATCCGAAGGCCTCCAATTGGGGCCAAGGAACCGAGGGACAACTGTGTTTAGGGATGGGGTCTTTGGAGTGGTAATTTAGCTAAACTGGGGTCATTAGGGCGGGCTCTAATCCAATAGGACAGGTGTCCTCAAGAGGAAGCAGAGATTAAGACATCGGCACAGACAGAGGGAGGACACCTGAGGACACAGGGAGAGGGGACACGGCCCTCCCTCTCTCGCCTGCCACCTGACACTGCACAGGCCACGGAAGGAGCTGCCCTGCTGACACCGTAATCCTGGACTTCCAGCCTCCACGACTTGGAGAAAATAAATTTCTTTTGTTTGAGGTCCCTGGCTTGTGGTACTCTGATACAGCAGCCACAGGAAACCGTGCAGGGACCTAGGGGAGCACCAAGAATCCAAGAAGAGCAGGTGACACCCCTCTAAAATGGGGAGATGTGGTTCTGCTGAATTGCAGCCCCACTATCTAAAAAACACACCTTTCACTCTTAATGAAAGTGAAATGAATATATACGTCTCAGGGGAAGCCCTGGAGGTGGGGGAAAGATCTGTCACACAGAGCCACCTATGGAGCCGGGACGCCTGGGAGTGTGACAGGTGTGTTCTGCCTGGACTGATGTAGGCGGTGCTTCAGACAAGGAGCATGTTGGTGTTATGATTATTATTATGGTTGTTGTCTTGCCTGAGTGATGACCCACACCAGGGCGTGAGTCTTGGGTTGATGGCTCTAGGCTATAGGGGAACTATTGGGAACCTTCTCATGATCCTGGGCCCCAATGCTGATGACCTCAGTCCGTCCCTTGGGGAATGTGATCATTTCTTATGCTTCTAGAAGGGAAGAACGGGGTTCCACAGAAAATAGACATTTATAAATGAAGTCTCAAGCAGAAGACAAGTGGTGCCAGGGACTGACACTGGCCCCCGGTACCTGCATTTATTTTTGCAAACATGTCCTTTCTTTCTCACTGCAGGTTCCTGAATCTTCTGGGCCACAGGACCACCTTCCCTAGTCCCTGCGTATTGGAAGTTTTAACACACGAAGCCCGAGTGAGTGGACTAGAAGATGGAATCCTGCTGGGGCGGAGCCTGGGTGAGTCTCCGGATCCCCGCCCATTTAATCCAGTTCCCCTTAAGTCCAGAAGGGACTTTGTAAGTGTGAGCTGAGCCCTTAACCCTTCCATCCTCTCTGCTTCTCTAAGTCATGAGTTTGGGCTGCATGCACCTGAACTTGGAACAGAAGACAGAGTCCCCTGATAAGCCTCCTGCATCGTGAGGGGGAGTTAATTTTCAATAGTGAGAGCCACAAAGATGTACCCTGACAGTCCGATGCCCGGGGTCTCCCCAACAAGGCTTTGGTCCTGATCACCTGAAGGCCACTGCAGGCCGATCTCATGGGGTGCATGTGTAACTTTATGTGTGACAGGCGAGGGAGGAGCAGTACCTCCTTTGAAGAGGAGTGTCCAAACCAGTCCAGCTCCAGGGCATCAGCACCGAGCAATGTCACACAGCAGCACTGCTCGCCACAGCCGGCAGGTGGCCACAGCCTAGCATCCCACACGGTGAGGGTACCTGAAGTGTCCCCCACACACGGCGGAGTATGATTCAGTCTTAAAAAGGAGGGAAATTCTGACACCTGCTTCAGCAGGGGCGGGTCTGGAGGACACCACGCTGAGTGAGATGACATATACTGTGTGATTCCACTGCCAGGGGGCCCTGTAGCAATCAAAGCCACCGAGACAGAAAGCAGAAAGGGAGATGCAGAGGGGGTGGGGGGATATTGTTTAATGGGGACAGAGGTTGAGTTTTGCAAGATGAAGCGCTCAGGAGGTGCATGGTGGTGACAGCCACACTGCAATGTATATCCACTTACGCCGAGAACTCTAACAGCGACACTGCTAAACTTGTGTGTATTTCACCACAACTAAAAACAAAATTTAAAACATTTGTCAGCCCCTGAGCTCTCGCTGTGTGCCAGGCACTACGCTGGTTCCTCCATGTGCTGTAAATAAACATCCTTGCACCCTGCCAACAGCTCTTCAGGAAAGATGTTATCATTCCATTTTATGGCTAAGGAACGGAGGCCTAGAGGCGAAGTGGATTGCTCAAGGTCACTCACTAGGACCACAGAGCCAGGGGTGAAGCCCAAGTTCCCGCCACCTGGCAGGCCTTACGAAAATACACGGCGAGAGAATGAGTGACTGAGTGAATGAATGAAGGACACCAGATCCCAGCTCACACCCTGCCCAGCTCGTCTTGTTTTGTAAAGATTTTGTTGTTGAAGGGTGGAGGGGAACAGGCTGGTGGCATTTTGGCACCTGTTAAAACAAAGCAACTCCAAATACTGATTAAAAATATACCCGAGTAAGGATGTTTTCCTTGGAGTGATGGAAACTTCTTGGAAGTAGACAGAGGTGGGGGCTGCACAAAGTTGTAGGTGTGCTAAGTGCCACTGCATTACTTAAAAATAGTTCATTTTATGGTATATGGATTTCAATTTCAATATGCCGAAATTGAATATGAATATATCTGAAGTGTGTTTACTGGTTGTTTCTGTGGTATGTGGTTAACACAGATGCTTCGCCTGTGGGCAGCATCCTCTGGGTGGGCATACGGTGGGGGTGTGTGCTGTGGGCCTTGGGGGTCTTCACCTGGACTCACCAGGGCAAAAGTGTCTTAGCGACCCCACCGTGTGCCCGCCTAGGGTCTGAGCCTGTGGACACCAATCTGCAGGCCTGGGACCCTGGGGTCTTGTGAACACGGTTTTATTTTAAAGTTTCCTAAACATTTTCCCTCTGAGGTTTGTCTGCTTATCTCATTAAATAACAAGTCACCTGGGCTGGGGCCACTGACCTGCCCTCATCAACATCTATTTCCCTTTATCTTTTAGAGAGAAATGACAGTTTATTCCTTAGCAATGGTCACTAAGAGCAGAGCACTTGATGAATAGATGTGATTGACAATGAGTTAACTGGCATCACCTTTCAGTGGACAATGAGAAGCTTCCACATATATGTGCACATACATACGAGCTGTGCCTGTGTGTGCATGCACGCAGTTGTGTGTTTATGTATGCATGTATGTCTGCACGTGTGCATGTGTGTGCGTGTTTATATATGCATGTGTGCATGCCTGCCCATGTGCATGTGTGTGCATGCATGTGTGTACACACCCACGTGTGCTTCTGGTTGACCTGGAAAGATCCTTGGGACAGACAGGACATGAAACTGGGTGCCACACCCTCTGTGTAACTGGCAGTGGGTTGGGATTTTATCCTTTGTACCAAGCTTTAGTGCCCTGGGGGCCCCATTTCTCAAGGAAGCTCTTTAGCGAATGTGTTTGCAGACTCCTTTATAATGTGAATAATCATTTTCTAATTCCTGTTTGGAAAATTAATCTTCTGGGTTCTTGCAGGGTGGCATAGTGTTTTGGAAATAGGGTCAGTGACTAACGCCTGTTTCAGTATTTGAGAACAGGCCTGAGGGGATTGGTTATGGTTCTTTTACGAATATTATGGATTTTTATGAGAATTATGGAATAATATTTGATCATTTAAAATGAGCATACTACCAACCAAGAAATATGTCCCTGAAAACACTGTTAAGCAACAACAAAAGAAGATCACAAAGCAACACACGTCACACAAGCCTACTTTTGCAAAATGATTTGCAAACTCTCACATGTGGAAAATACCCAGGAGATCACCATACCCAGGTGCAAACTGAGCTTCTTCCTGCCTGTCAGAAGAGGGTGTGTCTTCTTCATCTTTTTGGTCTGTATTTTCTATAAGGAGCATCTATTGCTTGCACAATAATAAGTTACTAAGAGTTAACTTTCATTTAAGAAGAAGAAGACCAGTTCTACTGAAGGTCTCCAGCCCCTGCTAATTCCCAGGGAAGGAAGAGGATCCCCAGGACCCCTGATCTCGGTTCTGACTGGAAGATTCTCCAAAGGTGCTAGTGGTGCTGGGGCTACGGCAAGGAAGGCCCTGAGATGGGCACCGTGTCCTGGGGGCAGGAGTCTGCTCACACCTGCTGGTGTCAGGGTCGGGGGATTCCTCCACCTTTCATTCGGTGCCTCCTCCACACCATTTTCCGGATGCCGTCCTGAGCTCCTGGGCTCTGACGCCCTGATCTCAGGCGATGCTGACCGGCCGGGCAGGGTGGGCCCCAGCCCCCCAGGCAGGAAGCACTGCCCTGGTTACTGTCATTGATCATCAGCCCCTCTTCCATGGTGGCCCCTGGCAGCTCAGTCCTGAAGATCAGGCAGATAAAACTGGAGTTGACGACTGGCTCTTCCTATGGTGGCAGGGGTGGAGGAGCCGGGGTGGGGACGTTTGGGGCCCAGTGATGGGTACCGTTAGATGGGGCTTGCTCTCTGGTTCCAGAGGGACGGGCTGGGTGACCCCCTGCAGTGAGCTCCTGACCTCCAGAGGAAGGCTGACCCCACTTTCCCTGCCTCTCCTGGGCCCAGCATCTTCCTCCCCCTCGGTCAGGTGGGGAGTGGACAGTCCACAGCTCTGCCCTAAAAGACCAGGGAGCCTCTGCCAGGCCGTTTTTCAGGCTTTAATTCCACCAAGTGAAACTGAAAAAGGTCTTCCATGTGCCCTGCATGGACCCCCTTCCTGGCGAGAGGCAGACAGCCGTCCCCAGCAGAGGTGCTCAGCCGCTGACCATCGGGGCTGCACAAACTTCTGTTTGGTCCTGTGGCCCTGAAGGCTGGCGGCTGCACAGGCCCTGTAATTGGCTGCCTGTTGGAGCTTAGCCAGGGGTGCATTTCCTAAAAGCAGCAACACACGCAGTCTGACTGCATTTCCAGAAAGAGTAGAAGGGATCTAACCCGCAGGGCCCACGTTCAGCGGGAATCTTCCCAACAGGGGCCTGTGGGCAGCAGGCTGCTGCGGCCAGATAACCCGGGCATGAGCCTAAAGCTCTGCCAGGTCCCAGCTGGTGGCTATGACCTCCCTGAACTATGCCCTGGCATCATCGGAGAATAAACGAGACAGGGACGCAACCCAGGCTGGGGCAGCTTGGATATCCATGCAGACGACACTCCTGACATTACGGTGGACAGAGCCTGCTTCCTGCCTTCCGAGAGCCCCCACTGTGCACCGTCCCTCAGGCTGAACTACTGTCACAGACTCCAGCAGTGGGAGCAAGATAAGAGGGGACCGTCCCAAGGGCCACTCCTCCCGCTCCCTTTTCAGGCTGCTGAGTGGGTGTAACAAGGTGAGCGGAACGGGCGCCGGCCACAGGGAAGGTGTGAGAGAGCCAAGGACGCCTGTCGGGGCCTCCAGATGCAGGACGGCCCACCTGCACCCTCCCCCATCCCCGGCTCTGCCACGAGTACTCGGCCTCTGTCGGGAGGAGGATGAGAGGCTGGGGGCCTTGCCCTGTCTGGAGTCTGACAGCTACAACTGGAGCTGGGCCCTCTGAGGGACTTTTCTTTTATATTTATTAACCCACTTTCTCTCTTGGCATTTGGAGCAGGGAGGGAACCTCAGCTGAGGCTATTAATAGGCCAAGGCCTTCCCTGGGGAGAAGAATGAGCTCATACCTACAGCTCAGGTGCCAAGTATAATGAAGGTTTCTGAGTCGGGCCTAAACATCGGCTGCAGCCATCTCAGGGCTGGGAGCACCATCTGCTCTGCTGCTGCCCAGCCTGGCTACTTGGGCAGACCTTTCCCACATCTGTGCCCGAGCCGGGGCCTGCCGGGAAGGGATCTTTGGGTCACACCATGTTATTCCACCCTAGGTCAGGCTCAGTGGGAGCCACCTTGGAGGTGGGGAGGCAAAATGACATGCTGTATAAATGACTCCTGTAAACAGACACTTTAATAAAAAGGCAGTGAGGGAATTTATGGGCAACTCAAGGATAATTAAAATTATTTATCTACTTACCTCCCCTGCTGGCTGATCAGTCTATTAATTATCTATTATACACTCGCTGATGTGCATTTTAGTGAGGGGATTGGGAAAGGGCAGGTGAAAAACACAGACAGGGGTGGGCAGCGCGGACCCGCCTCTCTGCAGACCACGGCTCACCCTGTGGACACTCGCACGCACCAGCCCCCACGGCTGCCCCCAGGCCTTGCAGAAGCACCAAGCTGAGAACTGGCTGCAGCAGGGCAGAAGTGCTGCGTAGCAGGGAACGCACCTGTTTGCAGTTGGGGCGGCTCCAGGGACAGGTTCCCAGCTGAAGGGGCTGCGGACCAGCTCGGGGGAAACGCTGGCAGAGTTTCCTCCACTGTTTTGACTTCACACTGCATTTTAAAAAGAAAACAAGAAAACAAAACCATTTTCAGTCTCTGAATATCAGCAGGCAGGAAGGGGGTGTCGTGTGACCAATGCATCAGATGCACGTTCTCCCGCACTCCTGATTAAAAATATCACAGGACAGAGTGTCGTGGGAGCGGCATCTTCTGAACGCGGCAGATGAGGAAGCATTGGGCTGGGAGAAGGTCAGCGAGACACCTGTTTACCACCTTCTGGTAAATACACTTCCAGCTCTGGGGCGCTGGGTACTGCGGTGAGTGTCCCAACATTGAAAATGCTGCGGGGTCAGAGGGGAGTGTGTCAATAGGCTGGCAATGTTGGGCCCGTGCTGGGATGGCCCATGTCACCTGTCCCCAGGATGAGCCCCAGGTCTTCTGTTGAGCCAGTAGAGCACTACTGGGGACAAGTCATCAGCACCACCCCGTTACCAGCTGCAGGTCCCCAGCACAGGCTCCATTCCAGGGGAAATGCAGTGTCCCATGTGGGGCTGCCCAGAACCCAAAGCAAGTACCTTACATTCTAGCCAGACAGTCAGAGGGAAGCAAGGCTGTCCTCTCCTCAGAACCTATTGGCATCACCACAGCAGCCTCACGTTCTCCCTTTGAGGCAAAGTCGGGGAGACCCGGCACTCTGCCAGCTGTGTCAGCTGGGAGTAGGGACTGAGTCTGTTGTGGTCTGAATTGTGGTCCCCAAATTCACATGGTGAAGTCCAACCCCCAAAGTGATATCTGGAGACTGGGCCTTTGGGAGCTGAGAAGGTCATAAGGGTGCAGCCCTCATAATGGGCTTAGTGTCCTGCTAAGAGGAGCTGCACTCTATCTCTCCTTCTCTCCCCGCCCCCATGAGGGGACAAAACTGGCCCCTGGACCTTGGACTTGCCAGGCTCCACAGAGGTAAGGAGTAAATGTACACTGTTTAAGCCACCCAGTCGCTATCTCTTGGTGTCGCAGCTCCAGCTCAGACAGAGCTCGATCGGTTTGTGTGTGTGTGTGTGTGTGTGTAGAGACAGAGTCTCACTCTATCGCCCTCGGTAGAGTGCTGTGGCATCACACAGCTCACAGCAACCTCCATCTCCTGGGTTTAGGCGATTCTCTTGCCTCAGCCTTTTGAGTAGCTGGGACCACAGGCGCTGGCCACAACGCCTGGCCATCTTTTTGTTTTGCAGTTCAGCCGGGGCCGGGTTTGAACCCGCCACCCTCATAACGGGTTTTGCACACGCAGCAGGAGGCCTACATAACAGGTTTTGCACACGCAGAAGGAAAGGACAGCAGGCAGGAAGGGGGTGTCGTGTGACCAGTGGTCTCAGCCCAAACTCTGGAGCCTCCTCCCCCAGCTGCTGTTAGAGTCCCAGGGGCACTACTGCTGCCCCTCTGCCCTCCC
>CAUYON010100307.1:0-15713 GCA_963573935.1 Arctocebus calabarensis | reverse complement strand
GATTCTCTTGCCTCAGCCTCCCGAGTAGCTGGGACTACAGGCGCCCACCACAACGCCTGGCTATTTTTCTGTTTTGCAGTTCGGCCGAGGCCAGGTTTGAACCCGCCACCTTCAGTATATGGGTCCAGCACCCTACTCGGTGAGCCACAGGCGCCGCCCAGCATATAATCTTTATGTTAAATTATTGTGCATAGCAGGCAGGGGAGAGTAGAGGTCAGCAGACTTTCCTTTCTTGCTGCATTTTAGCTAGATCAATATTGAAATTGTTTATATTTCTCAAATTCAAATAATGACATAGGGGAAGGAGAGATAGTAAACTGTGATGAATTTTGTGGAGTCTTATGATCAGGCTAGCATTCTTCTTTCTCAGAAGGATTCACTAGGAGATAATTATACTGAATTAACATAGGACCTACCATTGAGAAATGAGAAACCACAAATTTGGAATCTAGCAGCACTTACCCCTTCACACTCCCAATGCTAGCCCATCCCCAGTCTGTTGAACTAATTTGAAGATTTTTAGGCTCCATGTTTCTTTTTCCTTTTTGGAGGATCACATAAAACTTATTAACTCATTGGATTCACCATTCTCCCTATACATCTTCAGTGTCCTAGGTACATAACTCATTGCTTCATCATATGATATAAAATATTTTCTGGAGGCAACAATGCCCTGGTCTTGAGTATCCATTCTTCAGCTGTGTTAGATGGGTTGCATTCATCATCCCAATTCTATACTTTCCTGATTCCATGTACCTTCGACATATTATTTGTAATTTTTTTCATTGGAATTCATTTTTATGCCTTTTGATTCTGAGTTTTGCCACATGATCCTCTTTGGCCAATGGGATGTTATAATAAAGAATCTGACTCCAATTTTGATGTTAGACTGTTAATAGGATTTAGACGTCCACCCTTCTTTTGTCTATCATCATACATTAGACAAGGAAACACACATATACTCCTGACTGCTTGACATTGAAGGGGAATTTGAACATCCTCACCTACTCAGTAATCCTTTCTCCATCCCACCCCCCAGTCATTATAAAGGCCTAACCCCCCTTGCCATCCCAGATTATCTCATGTCTACCCTGCTACCTCCAATAGTCCTCTGTGCTTATAATAAACTTCCTTTCACATTCTCTTGGAATGTGAAGTGTCATTACTCTATACATTATCCAACCTATTAATTGGGAAGAAGGGTCCATCCTACCTTCATAGGATGCCTTCAAAACAAATGTTAATCTATGTGATATTTGCAGATGGTTGGGAAAAAATGCTCACATGTCTTTGCTTCCACTGTTGCTCCTCATTCATGGCCATGAGACCATGGCTGCCCAAGCCTGCTAGAATGATACTCATAGAGTAGTGCCCAGTTGCCCCATCACCTCAGTCAACAGATCAATCAACAGAGATCAATGATCCCCAACAATCCAAACAATCAACCAACTGATCCCAAACATAAGCTCAGCTAAGATCAGCACAGCCTGCTTTTCAATCCACAGCTAACTGCGGAAGCATGAGTGAGGCCAGGCAAGATCAGCCAAGGCCACCCGAGATCAGGTGAACCCACAAACTTGTGCACTCGATATATGCTTATTGTTGCATGCCACTGAGGTTTTGTGATTGTTTTGCTGTACTGCTATGGCAATCAATGACTGAAAAAATCAAGATGGGACTTCTAGACTGACCCTGAGGTAAATAATATAAAGTCCCTAACCTTCAACAACTTTCATGGAAATCAGCAAGTCTAAAAATGAAGCAAAGGATGATGGTGAGTTCATGTTTAGCCTTTGCCCCCTATTTTTAAGAGTTTATTTTGTTCAAATTTTTTTTGTGCTAGGACTCTTAATAAGCAATTCAAAAAAAAAAAAAGCCTTAAGTAAGATTAGCAATTTGCACCTTTTTAAAAATTAACACACTCTGTTGTTTTGATATTGAGCTCCATTATCAATTTGCATCTTTAAAGAGGTGTAACCTTTCTCAGATATTTTGCTCGGTGTTCTTATATTTAACTAGCAAGACTTGATTTTTACATTGCTTATGTTGCATTTACTTCTGTACAATTAAAACAAAGGGAGAAGAAGAAAAGAAATCCAATGCTTAAGAATTAAAAGTGTGGTATAGATTTCTGTAACTGAGGCTGTTCAGGGCTGATGGGTGATCCTGCTGAGAAGTAACTCTATATGTTAATAAAGGAAAAATGTTCTAGAATTTTGGAAAATTATCAACAAAAATGTCTGCATTCTTGAATGGTTGCAGACCACACAATCTTATGTATGAAAGTAGATCCAGGGAACAGTAGGACCTTCAGCCTGCTATGGAGTCCTGAAGTCCTCTTCAATGATGACTGTAATCTCCTTTCTTCCACTCTGCCTTCCTCTGTCTGTCCAAGGTCCCACGAAGCAACACTCCAAGGTGCCTCACAGGAGGTACCTGCTGCTCCTGTAGGAGACATGGCTGCTCCTCAGTTGTCCTTTGCTTTCTACTCACATCTTCCCCAGAAAGAAGATTCAGGTTGGTGGCAGTGAAAACCCTCTTCATTTGATAAAAGTACATCAAGCATTCTTTGTTTGATTAGAAAAAATACTAACCATGTTGTCTAGTAGAAGGAATTTTACTTTAAAAGCCATATTTTCAGTAATTACCTGTATTTTTTTCAGTTATATCAAACTATCAAATACTTCTGCTTCTCCTAGACTTCAGTTTGAACCCAGCCAGTGTATTTTATCAGGCCGTGAACCAAGCAAATGTATTTTATTTCTTCAACATGGACCAGTGAAAATCAGAAGAATCTGGCCTGTATAATTTCTGAATCTGCTAAGCTGAGACAAAGCCAGAATATCAAAACTTTCTTGAGCTGAACTGATAGTCAAGGGAGGTAAGTTTCTGTTGAGATCCCAGTGAGGTGCAGTGATTCTTGGTCACTTTTTAGGGTTTTGTGTGAAAACAAAAAGCTCTGGTTATATCCTTAATTAAAGCTTATTTTACCTTTTATTGATTGTTCTATCTAAGTAGCTTTTCTCACTTATTGCAGAGGAGGAAAACGGGACACATTCAGGCAGATTATATGTTTGCCTTCACCATGTCATCTGAATTATTTGTTACATCTTGGACTTCAGTCCAAGGTTGCCATGGGATATATGAATGTGTTGTCCCCTGTGACAATGTTCTGTAGCTATTTATATGGCATTTTCTTTGGGGAACCTGACCCTGGAAATCTCTAAGGGATATGCTTTAATTTCCAGTTTATCATTAAAATATGGTCAAAGGGTCTTTCATTTTTAGCTCATACATGTACATTTCTATGATCCAAAGATTGAAAAAAATAATACCTCATCTCATGGAATGCAAAGACATTGTAGCTATGTTCGTAAAATAGATATGATTAACGTAACAAAAGTTCCTTTTCATGTAATTAACTTATTGCTTCTTCCAAAGATAACCTAGACAGTCTTTCTCATGTAAATTGGGAAATCCAAAGAGGAGTAAACATTTAAGATATCAAAGGTGTGTGACAGGTGTTATATGAAATGGCTTGCATACATTTGAAAATTTAGGGAAGAAGAGATTTATGAATAGGAAGAGTATAAAAAGGTGTAATGGTGAGTAGGATTTCCAAAAATAGTTGACTGAGAAAGCATTAATGAACCGTCACCTCTGGTTCCATGATGAGTCACAGGACACTCAAGAGAAAAGATGTGGTGGTCTTTCTAAGGGGTGCTGCTTGCTACCACTTATTTTTAATTTCATGTGACTGATGCTCAGATTTTTAATTTTCATAGTTGGTGCTTTCTAAATTACCAAGTAATTCATTCGAATTGTTGCCAGTGGAACAATAGAAAGACAGTGATAAAACAATTATCATTGAATACTACTTATCACTGCTCCTTCTATTTCCAATCTACATTGTGAAGGATTTGATGTTAGCTCTCCTTCCACACTCTGCACCCTTCTAGCACATACATAAGCAAAGATAAATTCTTATGCTTAATTTTAAAATATCTGTATGAAATTAGGACCATACTATTGCACATTAATCTTTGCTTTTTACACTTGAGAGTACATTCTGGAAAATCCTGAGAGAGAATAGACAGATCTAACACTCCCTTTTTTCTTACTTTCTTTGTGTGTGAGTGTACACACGCAAAGATATTTAACTAAATGGGATCATTAATAGAAACTATTCTTACACACTGATATTTTTTTTTCTTTGTCTTCCTCCCTCTCGTTTCTCCCTTCTCCCATTCTTTCCTTTTTCTCCCTCAATCCTATAACTTACATGATCAACCTGGTATATATCCTTCAATACCTTTCTCCATGCTCATACAATTTTTATGCATAGATGTCACCGATTTATGCCAACTAATCAGACAATTTTTGATTATTATTTCCTCTCCATTTCTTTTTAAAATTATTATTATTATTATTGAGACTGTCCAGGCTGCTGGAATATACAAATGTGATCACAGCTTACTGTAAGCATCAGCGCCCAGGCTCTGGCAATCCTCTTGGCTCAGCTCTGCAAATTACTAAATTACTACAGGCACCCACCACCATGCCTGGTTAACTTTTAAATTTTTTGTAGAGACAGGGTCTTGCTGGGTTATCCAGCCTGATCTCAAACTCCTGGCTTCAAGTGATGCTCTTACCTTGTCCTACCAAAGTGCTGGGATTACAGGCTAGAGCCATTATACCCAGCCCTCTCCTCTCCATTTCTTCCTCTGCTACACTAGTTAAAATGCTCATTAAGCCACATGTGAAATACTGCGAAATCTTTCAACTTATTTTTTCATTCAGATTTCATAACCATAATGGGTCACTGGATACGTGCAGCTCTCAAGCTATGAAAGAAAACATTTTATTGTTTTTGGTAAGGGTGGAAGCACGGTAGAATTATATCAATATTCCCTTCATTCATTCTGGAGTAGAAAGTACAAAATATTTATTGAGATATAAAATAAAAACAAAGAAAAAATTGTGAACAGAAAGAGAAGTTGGACAGGAGTACTAATGTTAGGAAAAGCAACACTATCTCAGCAAGCATGGACACTTGCTTGGGGAACAGACACCCTGCTTCCCACACTGCTAGACCATACTGTACCTTCCATTTTAGACCAATGGTTTCTAAGTTATTGTTTTCACATCTGTTCCATAAAGCCAAGGAGAGTACATAAAATGCAAATTTGATCTTCGTAACACTTCTGGGTGCTGGGAACATCACGGTATATGGTTGAATGTGATTGATTTTATGGACTAGGGTCAGTTCAAATTTAACTAGGCAGAGGAATAACTGATGAAACAAAGACCTTGAGACCTTGTGTGTTGGACAAAGCTGCCAGCCGAAGCCTGGGGTTCACCTGTGGGTGATGGAGAACAAGCTGACAAGCCTTTCTGTGGCCGTTTAGAGCTATCACACCAAACTGCCCAGGTAAATGGATTTTGGGGGGCTGTGTGGATGGTCGGAGTACTTTGTGCCCTCTTTTGGTCTTTACCAACTAGAATAAACGCCATATGTAGCTTCCTGATGCTCTGTTATATAGTTATCTACTGGGGAGACAGAAGCTTAGGAAGTAGGACGCAGGGAATACTATGATTAGATGGAATAAAACAAAAAGCCTTTGAAAGGAGGCATGGATGGCAGTGTGATAGTACAGCTGGAAGGGGAGGCAAGAGGAACGTAGGATTCTGAGCTCTGCACGGTGGGTGCCGGTTATCCCAACTACTTGGGAGGCTGAGGCAGGAGGATTGCTGGAGCCCAAAAGTTTGAGACCAGCCTGAACACATAGTGAGACACCCCCCCCAAAATTCTGATAATATTATTGTTTTAGTGAAAAATTTCTTCTTATTTTCTCATTGTTGAGCTTTGGTAAGCCTCTGCAGAACAGCTCTGGAGTAAGAACGTAACTCAGAGCCCTGCTTCTATTTTTCATGGATACTCAGCCTCCTTCAACATTGTTTTGGTGGTTGTTAAGGATATGAATCTCGTGTCATCAAGATTTCTGTATTACAATAGAGCAACATGACCCTAGGATGTAGTGAGGTCAGGGTGAAGTTCATTAATGTCAGAGACCAAGGGCACAGCCAGATCAGTAGATACTAAAGGCTCTGAGTTCCTCAATCATCTCCTGTGGTTTTCTTCTCGCTTCACAAATAGTTAGGAACACACTACTGTACTTCATTTTGGATACATAGCTACCACAGTTTTCGTATTAGTTTATGAAAAGCTTGATCGTCTCACTGGCCTGAAGGGGGGCTCGTAGCACAGAGATACTCTGTCTGGGTTAGGTCTACCCCCGTAGATCACGAAGGTGTGAGATACTCAGTGAATATGAGCAGTGTTAAATAAAGCCCGAATCGTTGGGTCCCACTGGAGTTGCTTTTCAATAAAAGACATTGGATCTAACATGCAATGAGAAGTGGTTGGGCTCTCATCAGTGTTCCTAGGGAGAGACTGGCACCGAGAAATTTCTGGAAGTTATGGAAGAGGGCTAAGATTCCAAATATTAGTAGGATTCAGATTCTTTGAAAATTAAAATGGAAAAGGAATCAGACATTCTTTCCGAGTAAACTGAAGACAGGGTTGTTTGGGTCAGTTAGACATCTCCGCATTATAATTTCATGAGCCTTTTTCTCAAGGATATACGGTAAAGCAAGTCAAATCCAAAAACATTTGTAATCCTCACATTTAGGGGCACCAGAAAACATGGGAGCTAATGGTAGCATCTGGTCGCCCAAATGGGCAAGCTCAGCGGAGCTCAAGACGCAAGAAGAGAGAAGGTCTAAAAGTGTGTGATGTGATCTCGTTTTCTCAAGATCGCTCATCATAACCATGCCTATGTTTCCTTTGACCAGTACCAAAATCCAGCAGATATTATGAGGATGTATTTGTGCGACAGGGGCAAAGGAGAGAGATTTATGCTGCCCCCATAGGAAAATTCTCACTTTTGGATTTTTTTTTGCCTCCTCCACAGAAAGTGTCAGAGATAAAATGAGATTGACCTGCCCCGGGAGGTCGCCCAATTTAATCAGTGCCAGTGCATCAGTATTAGTTAACTGGTGGGGAGGGATGTTTGTTACTCAATCTGGAGAGAAGCAGGGAGAACAGGACCAAAACTGCCTCGGGCTTCAGAAGTCCCCCAAACTGTGATTTCACAGACAGAAGTGGTGGTCGGGTGGTCACTGAGTTCCGCAGATGGAAGCTTTTGGCTGGAGAATATAGAGGCCCCAGTCACGTGTCTTGAGATGGTAGGAAGCGTTGCTTTCCGAAGTTTCACTACGAGGACCCAGAATAAGTGTATTATTCTGTGTTGATCGGCCAGCTGCTTTAAAGCCCCCACCTCTTTTTCGAGCGAAGTAAGGGAAAAATAATTAGGCCAAAATATACCATGGTAAGGTCATCTGGAAGGCACAATTTTGTCCAATGGCTTCTTCAATGTCCCCTGCCACTCTACCTACCTAGGGAAATTTCTCTCAACTCCCTTTATTCTTTCATGCTTCTCTAAGTGCTCTCACCATTCTGGGATTCTGTACTACAGGGTGGCATCTGATAGACAATAAAAAACTGCTGGGTGGCACCTGTGGCTCAAAGGAGTGGGGCACTGGCCCCATATGCCAAGGTGGTGGGCTCAAACTCAGCTCCTGCCAAAAATTGCAAAAAAAAAAAAAAATACTGCTTGGGGGATTGAAGTGAGTCTCCTGGCAAATTTAGAACTTTAGGCAAGTACCTTCTCCCATTCCTACTTTCTATTCCTTATAATTTCCGAGAAATTTTCCTGCCAGCAGACTTCTCAGACAGTGACAAACTGAATCCTCATTAAAACAAAGAAAGGTTAAGGGGAAAAAATAACCTATTTAAAATGAGGTAACTCACCAGTCTTTCAGCTATAAATTGACAATAGGATTTATATAAATCCATAATTGTATCTCTTACCTGCAGTTAGGCTAGTTAATGATGAAAAAAGTATACAGCTGATGGTGTGGCTTTAATGAGGATTCTTTTTACAGAGTTAAAAAAACCCACCAAATTAAATTCTGCCAATTTACTTCATTGCAAATTGAGCACCACCCTGTGAGCAAAAAAAAAAAAATAAAAAAAGGAAAAAAAATCATCAAGTAGCTTAAATCAGTTACAGCTAAATGTGTAAGTCAGCATGTGCTTTAGCCTTTAGTCATGAAGAATATATTAGATTTTAAAAATAAATGGCTTTCTGCTGAGTCTTCATTGCAATGGCTTTCTGACTTTTAATTAAATTTTCAGTACTTGTGGATGCTTCCTCGTGTACCCTGGCCACAGAGCTCGCATTGTCTCCATCATTAAGTGGAGTGGAAAACCAAATTGGAGATTATTAAGCTTGTTCATTTCTTTGTTATCAGTAGCTGGTGACTCGCTCCTTTTTACTTGTTAAATAAGGATGGAGCTTTCTACCAGGATATTTTCCAAGAATGAAATAAGCTCTCGTAAACAGAGCATGATTAGCCCTAATGCGGGAGCTTGTTAAATGTTCCTCATTATACATTTCTGGTCTGTTTCATCAGTGTTAAATGAACTTAATGTAAATTAATAAAAACAGGTTCACATTATTTGTAACAGGATCGGGAGTAAAGAAGAAAACTGTAAGCAACACTAAACTCAGCAACTAACGTTGAAGTTTGCACTTTTTCTCTGCTGCCCTTTCTGTTCTATGGAATTGCATAAATTTTTCCGATGGCTTAATATTTAATCTTTCAGAATGGAGCATAATTATGGTTTAGGTCTTATGTTAGAGACTTTAATTGCTAATTTGGGGCTTTTCTGCAAATTTTGTGTTTGTTCCTTTTGAACTTCCTGGAAACAAAGAGATTTATGAAAATCATACATTATTGGAGAGACCCATCTTGAACAAAGGAATTTGAATTTTTATACCAACAAGATTAAGAACACCACAGTTTTGGCTATGGAACCTAATGGTTGGTTTTAAATTCATATTTGTTTTGATTTATAAAAGTGAGTTCATCCCAGATGCTTTAAGGCAAATGTGTTATGTAAAATTCACATTGTTTTAAACAGTGACATTCTTAAAATACAAGCCTTCTTCTAATTAAAGAGAAGCCAAACTGAAAAGACACTTAAACATGCACAGGTCAAAAAGCTAAGGGCGGCTAATCTAAATGATAAAATGATTCATCTCTGAGATGTAGAATTAGATGCCCATGAGCAAGTTAGAATAATTGGGGATCCCAGCATTAAAAATTTCAGGACCTTCATTAACTAAAATAGAATGTGCCTAAGTTGCAAAATCCTTTAGAACACATTGTCAGGAAAGTGAGGTTACAGTGACTTCACCCTTGTTGACAAAGTTAGTGAAAAATCTGTATGTGGTAGTTGGGGTTATTTAATTACGTTCGCAAACATCTTAATGCTTATGAAAGTTGGACTAGTGTTTAAAACATAAGAAATCAAGATAAAAATGACTAAATTATGAAAAATGCATCATCCAACTGTGTCAGGGTAAGTAGGCACATTCTGGAACTTTCCAGTGAAGATTTTGTAGCTCCTTAGACTAATAGTGCATATTAACTATTTGTTTGATATATTGGCAGTGTATACAGAAAATCTTGATTTTAACTAGAATTCATAAAGAATGTCATATTCAGTGCCCAGGAAAGAGAAAATGCAGAATGTATCCTACAAATATTAACCTTGGCAGATGTAACTGATGAGTCACTGCACTCTTTGGCTGTTCAACCAGGATTGGCTTCATCATCCTTCTCAACACCGTAATCCACGTAGCCTCTACCAATAGACTGTGGTTGTTATGTGAGATGAAGCCTTTTATTTATTTATTCATTTTTTAAATTATTTTTATTGTTAAATCATAGCTGTGTACATTAGTGTAATCAAGGGGTACAATGTGCCGGTTTCATATACAATCTGATCTATTTTCATCAAACTGATTAACATAGCCTTCATGGCATTTTCTTAGTTATTGTATGAAGGCATTTGTATTCTGCATTTAAATTTCTATTCTCACACATTTACCATGTTGTTACTTTGGAAAACCTAGAATGTTTTTCTGCACATTTCATGCTGGCACTCAAAATCCAAAGGTATTTCTCTGTTGTTGAATCCAAATGATAGAATTATACTTCCTACGGAAGCACCCAATTTTCTCCTTGCTCCCTGACTTCAACAATAGGAAATCTCTACAAATGTTTATGCAAAATCAGGGTAGCTTTAGGACATAGTGTCAAAATTTGTGGTCTTAGAAAGATAGTGGCTGAGTTAACCTATTTGTTTAAAAGCTGTATGTTCTTATGTGAGTTATTAACCATTGTGTATATCAATTTCTTTATTTGAAAATGAGGCTAAGAATACTATCAATTTCATAAGGTTGTTAAGAGGATTAAATAAGACGCATAAAGTGCTTAAAGCAATACATGGCAAGTACTAAGTGCTCAATAAATGCTACCTGTCATAATTTAGACATGAATTATATTTGTTCGGAATTTTTGTGTGATTTCATATATCTTATTTGACTTGTGAAGAGTATCTTGGCTGGGCTCCAGGATGGTAAGTGAAAATCATCTATCTGCTTGATGTTTTTCCTTTCTATGTAATATTCTTTTTATAATATTAAGTATTGCTGGAGTTTATGAATTTTATAGGGATATGTCTAAATATTTGAATATTTTTATTAATAGCACCTGGAACTTGGGGTACCCTTTCACTCTTCAGCCACAGGACTTTATTTAAATTAGAGAAAACGTTCATTATTTTTTTACCTGTTACTTCTCTGTTTCCTTTTCTCATTCTAGAATTTATTAATGTGTGCTTTCGGGTCTGTCCTCCAAAGATGTGTTCTTTTCCCCTTACAATTTTCATATGTTGTTTAAATTTTCACTTGATCTTCCTGGCAGCTTATTCAATTTTCAATAGAGACATTCTTTCTTTTATTTAAGTTTATAAATTTTAAAATCATGTTTTTCCATCCCTGAATTATTTTTTTTCCTGTTTTGAGTGTATTCCTTTCAATGTTGTTATTACTTTTTTGACCAATATACTTGACTCTTCTAATAGTTCTATTTCAGTCAGAACTAACATAAATTTTCAAGTGCACAGATGATGGATGTGAATAGTCACCTGTGGAAGTAATACAGAAGACTGGACAAATTTGTAGAATGGAAAACTTCAAGGAATTTCTTTTGGGACATAGGCAGAACTGGGATTTGATTGAAATCAATTTTGTATTCTGTTTTTTCACTGTATCAACATATTGCCTCATATACTGTATCTTAGATATACCCAGAGAGGCCTACCTGAAAGGTTGACTAAAGAATTTCAGGAAGTATCTTTAGACAGTTACCCATAATTTACTTATTCTCCCAATACGTCTTCCTCATTCCTTCCAAGTCTTTGATGTTTCACATTACCACAGTATGCTAGCTACCATTACTGTATATAGATTACCTTAGCTGTAGCTTAAATTAACTAAGCTCAGGAAAAAAAAAACAAGAAAAGAAAGAAACAAAAATAAAGAAAAACAAAATAAAATGAAAACCAAAGAAAACTCCCCCAAAACTATGGTCAGAATTTAGTGTTTAGGAGAAATCAGGGTACAAGCAAATGAACTGGATAAAAATTGTGGCTTGACTAACAGCTGATAGCATTTCCCAATGAGCTCATCTTGTTTATGTCCCCAAAGGAAACCTCTGAATAGTCAAAAAGAAGAAAATATACAATGATTTACTAAGGGATGGGATGATAGATACAGAAAACTATTCATTAAACATTGTCATGTACTCTCAGACTGGAATCTGTAAAATGCAATTTCTTTCTTTTTTAAAAGATGGTTTCTTATTTATTCATAAAATAAAGATTTAATATTGTCCTTGAGATTATAAATATGTACATACATATTTAGATGTGTGGATATATCACAGAATATTATGTGTTAGATATAAATTTATATTCTTGTTTTTCCCTCCCATAATGTTTCTTACTTTTCTATTTTCTCCATTCCTTGCTTCAGGAAAGGTTTATTGGAAAGACTTTGTGATTTTCCAAAGCCTAAACATAAGAATATCTTGTTAGGTATAGCTGATGCTCTACACTAAGATGTGTCTACTTATGCCTGTATTTTTATTTATCTTATTCAAGACTCAGCATGTTCAAGATGAAGATTCATATCTTGTGTCAGTTGTTGAAAATTCTATGTCACAATCTCTTCCAATATTACCTCTTCCTTATTCTCTATAGACTGTACATAATTCCTTCTAGGTATATTTTGAAGCCTTCCTTTTTTCCTGCCATGTCTTCTAACTTCTTGTTTGTATTTTACACTGTTTTATCTTTTGAGCTACACTCTGGGTGATTTCTTGAGATCTGTATTCCAATGTCCTTATTTTCTCCTTGCTTTCGAATTTGCCTCTGCTGGAGCCATGTAAGTTTCACGAGTTACAGATACATTTTTATGTTAGTTTATGTCCTTCAGGTTCTCTAACATGTAGGGACTATGAATTCAACCTCACGTTTAAGGGTGAACCTGGTCTAGGTTCTGATTATGCCTTGGCACTTCTGTATCCACCCATGACATCACATGAAAGACGAACTTTCTTGTCAAGTATTTTGCTGTAGGGAAAAAAGTCATCATTTCATATTCTGGTTGTGCTTATGTGAGGTCTAGATTTAGAGAAGAGTATAGTACCAACTTTACATCTTCCACTGCGAGGCATTGTTTCCTGTCCCTAAGTGGAATTAACCCCTAGTCCCTAGCCCATAAAGCCAATATCCATCTGTTTGTCTTTATCTTCAGGTCATTCTTGCTAGCTCTTTTTTTCTGTTTCTTGGGGATTTCCATTTTGTGATCATGAGCTTAACTATATTACTGTCTTGAGAGGAGGTTCATATTCTGTCATTTCTGTGAGTTTCAACTGGGACAGGGAAAGCTTTCCAGGTCAGTTCAGTCTGCTATTGACTCGAAGTTTCTGAGATATGTTTGTTGGATTTGATTATGTAGTTGACGAGCCATGCCTCCTAACAGATACCTGGAGGATGGCTGCTTTATTTTACTTCCATACAGATAGTATAGAGTCTAATCAAGTTTTCTTTACTCTGGCATATCAAAGGCAGGCAAGCAGCAGAGAATGTCTTGATCATTTAAAGATGACACAAGCAAAATAGCCACCATATCTGACGGAGCCATGAGGAAGGAATGAGAATACTGAATTATGTAGAAGAGTAATGCTAGAACCACATGTACCTCTTACTTCAAAAAATTCTAAGGTGCCCTGTAAGCATCCCTAACTTAGGCACACCATGGAAAACATAGTAGATCTTAAATTGATTCCATTTCAGTCACCCTGATGGAATGGGAAGACAACACAGAAATTAGAAGTATTGCTACTGAAAATAAAAGTTGGATGTCTTATACACCTGAGTTTGTTGTCTCAGATTTATTTCAATTACATATAGATACATGTATATGTGTACACATACTTGTATGTTCATCCTAAAATGGCTGGACAAAAACACAATGTGTTGGCCATGGAATTCTGTAGAATGTGCCACCACAAGACATTTATGTTGTCCTCTTTGTTTAGTTAACTATGCTTTTCCTTATTTCAGCTCGAACTTTACTTCCTTAGGGAAGTTTTCCCTCTTCCCTCTCTAGCTCCTCAATGTGTGTCTTGATCTTCTGTGATATACTCTTCTTATATACATACCTGTATTCCATTTCTTCTTTGTTTTGTTTTGTTTTTTGAGACAGAGTTTCACTATGTCACCCTTGGTAGAGTGTCATGAGGTCACAACTCACAGCAACCTCAAACTCTTGGGCTTAAGTGATTCTCTTGCTTCAGCCTCCCGGGTAGCTGAAACAGGCGCCCGCCACAACGCCTGGCTGTTTTTTTTGTTGCAGCTGTCATTGTTGGTTAGCTGGTTCAGGCCACATTCGAACCCGGCTCCCTTGGTGTATGTGGCTGGGTGCCATAACCCCTGCGCTATGGGTGCCGAGTCCATTTCTTCTTTGTACTAATGTGGAATTATAATTATTTATACACTCATGTGATTATTTGATTAATGTATATACCACACTAGTCTGTGAGCTTTATGAATGCAAAAAACTAGTCTGTTTTTCCTAACATTGTATCCTCAGTGCTTTGCATAGACACTCAATAAAGACTTATTATATGAATGGATGAATACAATATACTTCCATAGGTTATTCAAAAAAAATTTTTTTTCTTTGCAGTTTTTGACTGGGACTGGGTTTGAACCCACCACCTCCGGGATATGAGGCCGGCACCCTACTCCTTTGAGCCACAGGCACCGCCCTATTATTCAAACTTTTTACAATGAGTATATTCATTATTATAAGAAAATAAAAATCATCCTATTTAGAACAAATATCAATATAGACCTACCTTCTGGGCCAGTTGTTTTTAATATCTTTGGGATCATGTTTCCCATTAAAAACATGTTGCTAATTACAGCCTATTTCTTCTGGAAAACTAAAATGCACCTTTCCCTTACTCCCAGCACACCACCCTGTAGACAATTTTGAGGGATTTACAGACTTAATCAATTGAGAACACCTGGCCTAGGTCACTAGTATGGTAGGAGGTGAGAGCTCCTTGGACACTGGCCTAAGCCTGGCTGAGGGGCCGCCAGGGAGCAAGGCGACTACCTGGCAGCAACCCTGCAGTAAGGCAAGGCTCCTTCTGGGTTCTCCAGAGATACAGAGTTTGGGGTGAGAGGCCTGCCACGCTGCACCCCTCAGGCTAGGTGGGAGGCAGCAGACAGCCTGGAGGGAGGCTTCCACCCAGGCATGGTGGATTGGGGTAGGCCTGAGGGGGCTCTCCCCCACCCCCAGCAATCACTTCTTCAGGCCTCCTGGAAACCTTAGCTGCAGGGATCTAGAAAGAATCAGTTCTGGTTTCCAGGGGCAGGAAAAGTGCTCTCCTCCCTGCTGGGGCAAGGTTATCCCTGTGTGAATTTGGGGGAGGGAGAAGGAAGCCAAAGGCTTTTACTCAAAGCCTTTTACTCCACCTTTGTCACTTGTCCAGGTATATTTTTATTTTATTTTTTATTATTTGAGACAGAGCCTCAAGCTGCCACCCTGGATAGAGTACTGTTGCATCACAGCTCACAGAAACCTCCAATTCCTGGGCTAAAGTAAGTCTCCTGCCTCCTCCCAAGTAGCTGGGACTACAGGCGCCCACCACAATGCCCCGCCATTTTGTTTGCTTGCAACCATCATTGTTGTTTGGTGGGCCCAGGCTAGATTCAAACCTGCCACCTCAGGTGTACATGGCTGGCGCTTTAGCCCGTTGAGCCACAGGTGCTGAGCCAACTTCATTGTTTTGTTTCTGATTGTAAAAATGATTACATGCTGATATTTCTTTTACTAAGACTGCAATAGTACCTCAAAGTATGAGGAAGTAAGTGCAAACTTCATGTTCAGGCCCTGCTTCTATTACTGACAGCCTGTTGGTTCTCCAACCCCAATCCCTGCCCACTCTTCTTCCCTCACATTTTGAGGAATGAACACGATTGCAGGGGAAATGAAAGACATTAATGACCATGGACATTGAGAGTGAAGAGAAGGACCTGGGGACCAGACTAGCCCTTAGAAGGGCACCAACGAGTTTGAAAACGTTTGAAAACCATTGACCATCGACCCACAAATGAATTAATAAATTGTGGTATATGTACACCATGGAATATTATGCAG
>CAUYON010100303.1:0-11129 GCA_963573935.1 Arctocebus calabarensis | reverse complement strand
TATTTTATTTTATTTTATTTTATTTTTGAGACAGAGCCTCAAGCTGTCACCCTGGATAGAGTGCTGTAGCATCACAGCTCACAGCAACCTCCAATTCCTGGGCTCAAGCGAGTCTCTTGCCTCCACCTCCCAAGTAGCTGGACTACAGGTGCCCGCCACAACGCCCGGCCATTTTTTGGTTGCAGCCATCATTGTTGTTTGGCGGGCCCAGGCTGGATTCAAACCCGCCAGCTCAGGTGTATGTGGCTGGCGCCTTAGCCCATTGAGCCACAGGCGCTGAGCCTTCTCTACAGTTCTTAATGAAGCCTTTAACTTGTTTGACGACTTAACAATTCACTCTACAACTGAGCTCAGTACTTTCTTAAGAAATGAAGTTGCCAGGCACAGTGGCTCATGCCTCTAATACTAGGACTCGGGAGGCCAAGGCAGATGCACTGCCTGAACTCATGAGTTCCAGACCAGCCTGAGCCAGAGCAAGACTGCATCTCTAAAAGTAGCTGGGCGTTGTGAGAAGCACCTGTAGTCCCAACTACTTGAGAGGCTGAGCCAAGAGAACTGCTTAAGCCCCAGAGTTTGAGGTTGCTGTGAGCTGTGACGCCACAGCATTCTACCGAGGGAGACAAAGTGAGACTCTGTCTCAAAAAAAAAAAGGGAAATGAAGTCATTCTTTAGGTAGTACTACTAGGTATTTTTGTTATTTTTAATGTGGTAATAGCTAAATTGATAATAAATGTAAGAATAAACAAAGACCCCGAGAAATGGCAGTAAGAAAGCATTAAAATTGAAGGCGGATGCTGGGAACCCATCCCAACTCTCATTATTCCATGTGGAACAAAGAGACTAACTGAACGTAACAGCCACATTCAGTTGTTTTTAAATGAATTTTCAAATAACTAATAATTTAAATAAGGTAACAAAAGTGTCAAGTAGCTCTTTATCTATTGGTTGTAATCTGTTCACATATTCTTAACTTTAAAAAGCAATGCTAGCGTTATCATCAGTTGGCACACCATGTTTTCTCCAAAGTGGAAATACCTTTTCTCAAAACATATACCCAAGGGATTTCAACTGCTACGTGGGTAGAAATGTGCATCTCAAAGTTAAACATGAAAGTCTTAATTTGAATAACAAATAGACTAAAGCAATAATGTAAAATAGGAATGATACATCTGACAAATTTCTTTACAGGATTCTAAAATTTTTTTCTTATCAAAAATTGTGACCAGTTTTGGGTTCCTCTTATTGACCTAAACACAAAATATTTACTATAATAATTACTACATGCAAAGCAGTATAGAGCCAAAAATAGCTCTTGTGACCATTGTATAATAATATTAAAATTATTAATCCCTGAACTTCAAAGAGATGAATTTTATGGGACATAAATTACACCTCAATAAAGCTGTTCAAAAATCTTAAGGCTCCCATTCACAGATATTCAACTCCAGAAGCAGCAGCACTTCAAAGAATTTTATTCCTTTTGACAGTTTTTGTAATTCTTCTTCACTGTCAGTAAGAATCCCTTCTTTAAAGGAAAAAGAAAATGTGCTTTGTCACATACTTTTCAGTAGTGTTTAAGAATTTCTCCTTATCTTTATCCTAGGCCCAGGTTCTTATTTCATATGGCTTTACACTTCTATGTTTCACCTGAAGCACAGTAATATTTAATTGAATGTCTAGGTAACATTATAGACCGCTCAAAGCTAATGTTCAATCTTTTCTTAAAAAATAACTAACACACACCATGAAATATTTGTTGAGTGCTCAAGAGGCAAGTCCCAGCCCAGAAGCATACATTTCATGATCCTTGGAATCAATTTTAAAAGAAAAAAATCTCAAAACTAACCTAAGCATCTGATCACTGGACAGCAAAATGATATAAATTGTAAAAAATAAAATCCAGCAACTCAGCAGGCTCCTTTCTGTTCCTCACAGCTTGAGGACTGGGAGACATTGTTTTGACACATAAAGGAAAGTTTCGCTCCAAGTAAGGGGACAGGTTGGGCTTGATGGAGGTCCCAGTGTGTGCAAGGCTCGGTACAGTGCTGAGAGCCTGCTCTCCTGCTCCAAGTCTGTCAGCTCACACAGACCCACCTGTGTGCTCATGAAATTTCTCAAAGGAGGGGATCATAAAGCAGAGTTCATGTCAAGCCTTTATGCTCCAGGAATGAACTCTGATGCAAGAAAGAAACAGTAAACTATTTCTGTTCTTAGTAGCCAAGGTTGAAAAAGGTTAGTTCTTAATCTTCTCTTATCCCTCTGCTGAACTTTGCACCTGTTTACCAACTGGCATCCTGTTCCCTAAACTCTCCTTACTCGAATCCAGCTTGAATGTCCCTGAAATCCACTTTGCTCTTCTTTTCTCCTCAAAATGTGCCTTCACTTGCCATTGCCAGTGCTGCAAAGTGCAAATCCCTCAATCCGTTGTTAAGGTGTGTCAGGAATGTGTGTTCTCCACCCCCGCTATACTTTTCTTCCTGCGTGGTAGTCAGATTACTTGTCTTTGGATTTGTACAGCCTTCTGGAAGCAAGCAGGCAGCTGGGTTTCTTGAGAAGCTGGAGCCGGTGGGTGACTCACCACCTAGTACTAGAATGCTCTTTCTCCTCCTCACTTTTCTTTTCCTTTCCTCTTGTTTCTTTGATAAGAGTTCCTCAAACTTGGAATGGTGTTTCGACTCATCTTTTAGGGATCTCAATTTAAGACTGACAATTTCTCTGACCTATGAGGGTGACAAAAAGATTTTTGAAAAATGTCTAATCTATTGGTGAAGCGACATTATATGTTATTAACATAAACTCTTATTTGTTTTCTCTGTTAAAGCAAAGTGTGGAAAATGAACTCAAATGTTCATCACTAGGTATCTGGTTAATGAAGCTAAAGGAACATTCATGCAAGGGAGGATTACATGTATATATATAAGATTTTTTCTATGTTGCTGTGAAGCAATACTTGGAACACATTAAGTTAAAAAAGTAGGTTCCAATTTTAGTATATGTGCTGCCAAAGTGAGCACAAAACAGTAGGTTCCAGAAACATGCAGAAAAGGGGAATAATAGACATAGGTAAGTAGCCACAAATATATACATATAGACACAGACACACACATACTCATAAACTCATATTTCAGAAAAAAATGAAATGTTACACAAAAAATATAAAAATCGTTTTTACAGGGCAAGGAAAACAAGCAGAAGTAACAGGATAAAAGCTAGATTTTTCTAACTATAATTTGCTTTATAGTTTTTATTTGGAACCAGGTAAAATATTTCACTGAGTAAATCAAAAAAGAAAAACAGCATTCATAAACACTGAAAGAAAGTAAACATATGAGTGACTCCAACTGTACTTGAATTTAGTGGCATGACCAAGCAGAAAAGATTCAATTCAAGTGATTTCATTTATTTTTTGTTGTTGTTGAGACACAGTTCCACCCTTTGTCCTCAGCAGAGTGCAGTGGCATCATAGCTCACTGCAACCTCAGACTCCGCCGCCTCAGCCTCTGGAAGCCACTGGGATTACAGGCTCTCTCCACAGTGCCCGGCTGGGTTTTTCCATTTTTTTGATGAGTTGGGGTCTCACTCTGGCTCAGGTGAGTCTCAAACTCCTGAGCTCAAGCAATTCTCCCTCCTCAGACTCCCACAGTGCTGGGATTACAGGCATGAGCCACCTGGCCCGGCTAATTCAAGCAATTTTAAAATACAGCATGAACAAAGACACCTAAAATTGTGGCCTGTGATTTTTGTGTTGGTGGCAACATTGGTATTATTATTTTGAAACTATAGATAAAAATAGCCAAACAACAATATAGGTGATATAGCGATCAATTGATAGACAAATAAAGCAATTAGATATGAACAGAGTGGATGGTAGATGTGGTTAGGCTAATTTTTTTGTTTGTTTTTTTGTTTTATGGGTTTTTTTTGAGACGAGTCTCACTATGTGGCTCTTGGTAGAGTGCTGTGGCATCACAGCTCACAGCAACTTCAAACTCTTGAGCTTAAATGATTCTCTTGCCTCAGCCTCCCAAGTAGCTGGAACTATAGGCACCTGCCACAATGCGCAGTTATTTTTTTGTTGTAATTGTTATTGTTGTTTAGCAGGCCCAAGCTAGGTTTGAACACACCAGCTCCTATGTATTTGGCCAGTGCCCTAACCATGGAGCTATGGGCACCAAGCCACTTTTTGGACTGTCTTGGGTCGGGCTAAACCTGGGCTATTGTAGGAATGGGGCTAATCTCTAATCAAGACCTTGCAAGTGGGTTGTTTTGGGGAGCTAGTTGTTTTGAGGGACTTTCTGATGTAGATAGACAGATACAAACTGTTAAGGGAATGTGTTACATGGGAAATTTCCAAGAAACAACTGGTACCCCTCAAAAATAGTATATAAAATTCAGCACTGCACCTCCATGATGCTTGTGGTTGCTAGGACAAAAGTGGTTTGTTGTCCAAACTGTTCAAATAAACTTTTTCTCTCTTGCTAAAACTCAACTTGCTCTTGTTCTCTTTAATTATTTTGGCAACTACATCAAGCCATCACCGTGCCACCCTAACATTTTGGCGAGCCAGCCAGGAGAAGGTCTTATTTAAACTCTGTCACTTTGCCTGCCTCCACATGCTTGCTCTGCTCAATTACTCCATCAACTCAGTGCCAGGAATGATTCTTCCGTACAGAGAACCTCTTGGGAGGTTCCGCCCAGGCACAAGGGGATGTGACATGACGTCTGGTCCTACTCCTAACAGATAGACTTAAACAAAGGAATGATTAAGTTAACATTTATCACTAAGAACTAAGATTTGGGGCCTAAAAGTTAAGAAATATAGGCATATAATCAAAGAGGCAAAAACCTAGTCTTTAATTTGAACTGGAAAGAAATCATGTATGAATTCATGAGTTTTTCTATCAAAAAAAATTTTTTTCTAGCTATGTCCACTAAAGAGATCTAGAAATAATAATAACTTAGTATCAATAAATACTTCTATGGCCAAATTTATAATTACTAAATACCATTTTCCACTGAATATGAACCAAGATGTCTTGGAGAATTAGATGTTTAGCTCTTGGACAAAAGATGTATATGAGCCTAGGTATCTTTTCGTTGTCTGAAAGCAAGAACATCAACAAAGATGACTAGAGTCATTTCAGAAGACAGAGGAGCCAATTCAAAGGAACTTCCACTGACCAAAATTATAGAGCACGGGCATGTCTCCAGTGAACATATGAATGGTGCTGGGAGAACTGGTTAGCCACATGTAAAAGACAGAAACTGGACTCACACCTCTGACCACTTATAAAAAATAATTTACACTGGATAGAAGATTTAAATATGAGACATGAAATAATAAAATCTTTAGAAAAAAGTATAGGAAAAACTCTAAACATTATAGGCCTGGAGAAAGATTTTATGAAGAAGTCCCCATTGGCAAATGCAGAACTTTCAAAAATAAACAAATTGAACCTGATCAAGCTTAAAAGCTCTACATTGCTAACAACACAATAAACTAAGCAAATATACAACTTTCAGAATGGAAGAGGATATTCACATGTTATGAATCTGACAAAGGGCTAATAACCAGAATCTACAGAGAACTCAAGCAAATGAACAAGAAAAGACCAAACAGCCCCATTAATCACTAGTCGAGACAAATGAACAGAACTTTCTCCCAAGAAGACAGAATTGCCAATGAACACATGAAAAAATGATTATCGTCCCTAAGCGTCAGAAAAATGCAAATCAAAACCATCCTGAGATATCATCTAACATGGGAGAGAAACACCCACATCACAAAGTCCCAAAGCTCAAATATTTGCAAAACTGTGGAGAGAAAGGAATACATATACACTATTGGTGGGAATGCCATTTAATACAGCTATTTTGGAAAGAAGAGTGGAGAGTTCTCAAAGAGCTAAAAGTAGACCTTCCATTTGATCCCACAATCTCATTATTAGGTATTTTCCCAGAAGAAAAAAAATCATTTTAACATAAGGACATTTGCACTCAATTTGAAATCACAAAGATATGGAAACAACCCAAGTGTCCCTCAGCCCATGAGTGGATCAACAAAGTTTGGCATATAGGTAAGATAGAGACTTTACATCTTTTGTATTTACCTGGATCAAATTAAAGAACATTCTCTTCCTGGATGGAATTGAAACACATTCTTCTTAGTAAAGTATCACAAGAGTAGAAAAGCAAGTATCCAATGCACTCAATACTAATATGAAGCCAGTAGACAATTTAATACCTGCCCACACAAGAGAAAAATTCAACTCAATTCAAGATGGGGGAGGGAGGAAATAGGAGAGGAGGAGAGAGAAGGGAGGGGGAATGGGTGTGCTCCCACTCCCCGGGCACAAGGTAAGGGTATATGGCACACCACCTGGGGGCGAGACGCAACCACAACAGGGACTAGCTCTACCTAGGAAATGCAAACATCATAACCTAATTGTTTGTACCCTCACGTTAATCTGAAATTTTTTTAAAAAAGAAGATTCTCCTTAGTAAAGCATCTCAAGCATCCCATGTACTCAATGCTAACTTGAACATAGCAGGTGAACAACTACAGGCCCACACAAGAGAAAAACGCAATTAAATTCAAGTAAGGGGGGGAAAGGGCTCAGTAAGCTCTCACCTAATGGGTACAACGTAGGGGTGTGTGGCGCACCTCCTGGGTGAAGGACTCAAACACAACTTGGACTTTTCCGAACAAACACAAACGATGTAACCTAATTGTATGTACTCTCCTACTAATACAAAGTAAAAACCAATTCTTGTGATTAATAATAAAAAACAGAAGCACATTCTGCCATATGATTGCACCAATGTACACAATTATGATTTAATAAAATTATTTTTAAAAAAATAATAAAAAATATATGAAATACACATGGTTGTGACGATTCTCCCCATTAAAGAAAAAAAAAACTTATTACCTATAAATGTTGCTAGCATACTACTCATTATGCTGAAATTTGACAAAGGGACATTTCTTTCTTAACAAAGATTGCATTTTAGAGGATGTTATCCACCTTCCAGGTGACCTAACCCAACAGTGATTCTTGTCCTCTCCTTCCTGAAATAGAGGTTACCTGTGTGAACAATAAGATATTCTGATAATGACAACTTATCCAAAACCAAGTCAAAAAGTCATTGCAGCTTCTGCCTTTTTTAATTATTAAAGTATTGAACAATGCTTTGCACTGAACTCTTTTAATGAAATTATCAGACTGTATTTTCCATATCCCTTCTGGCAATTATATAAAAAATGAGCTCACTCTCTCCCTCTCTCTCTCTCCTATCCACCCCCCCCCCCCCGTGTGTGTCTCTTCTCCTCTCCTCTTCTCTTCTCTTCTCTCTCTCTCCCCCCCTTCTCTCTGTCCTCTCCTCTCTTCCCCCATTTCTCTCTCTCTCCCCCCTCCTCCTTAATGCTGCTCTGCAGCTTCCCTGCCAATAAAGACCTTTCTTACAAAAAAAAAAAATGAATTACAAGCAGCTGGCCTGCAAGCAGAGTGACCTATTATGAATCCATAATAATAATAAATGTTTATTGTTGCTTTAGGCCACTAAGTTTTGAGGTAATTTATTATATAGCAATAGAAAATTAATACTGACTAGGTGCAGTGGCTCACACCTAAAATTGTAGCACTCTGGCAGGCTGAGGCAGGAAGATTGCTTGAAGTCAGGAGGTTGAGACTAGCCTGATCTCATCACTACTAAGAAGTCAAAAACTTAGCTACATGTGGCAGCAAGCACCTATAGTTTCAGCTACTGGGGAGGCTGAGGCAGGAGGATCACTTGAGCCCAGGATTTTGAGGTGGCTATAAGCTATGACAATGTTACTGTCCTGCACTGTAGCAACAGTGAGGCTCTGTATTAAAAAAAAGAAATGAATATAATCAGATAATTGACAAGAAATAGTTTTTCTTAGACCTTAATTAGTGCCATAAAAATAACATATATGAGAAATATTACAATGTTTTAACCCCTAACAAAATAATGGCTGCTTGAGCTATTAAGTGAAATGTTGATAGAAAAACTATATAATGGTTGGGTCAAGCTAATACCACTTTGATCAACTGGTCAATCCTAATATAATTAAATGTGAAATAACCCCACATTACATAACTAACTCCTGATGTGATGCACTGGGAACTAAACAGCCCCATCCATAAAACAGTGAAAAGCCTAAACCTGAATCTAATCAGGCTTCTCCATCTAGAAGTTCATGGATATTAGTACTGGTGTATCTCACCAGCAAAGAAAAGAAAGTCAGGGGGAATGCTTCAGGTGAAGGGATTATGGCAGCTCTTACTAGTAAGCATGTTGAGTTTTGACAACATATATCACAACTAATGTATGATGAGATTCATTTGTTTTAACTCTTGATTGTATATTCTTAAAAGGCCCCAATTTTGAGCATGTCATTTAACATCCAGCAAGTTTTAGCAGCCAGAATGATACCCATCATATCACACTTACCTTATTCTCCCAACTTGTTACATGTAAGTAGAATAAACCATCAAGGAAAGCAATGATGAATGAAGCCATCCAAGATAACAGATGACCTAATGAGAAGGGTGACTCAGCTATACTTCCCTTTTACTTTAAAGGGCAGAGAAAGAAGTCTATGCAGAAGTACAGTACTTAAGGGCAAGTGATCATCTATTGCTAAAGCATATACATTTATTCTATGATTCAGATGACCTTGCCCTCACATCACATAGGTTTCATTTTAAGTTCTGTGTCTGTGTTTTTTTCCTATGCACAGAAAATCCTCGGTTCCAGGAAAAGTAAATTTTCTCCATGAAATTTGTTATCATCACAGACTCAACATAGATGGAAAACATTCTCTCCTATCCAAAGCAGTAAGAATTTATATTTGACAGGTAGAACAAAAGAGTAGGTTAAGCAGAGGTTATTTGTTTTTTTTCCAAGCTTATTTTCAGACCTTACAGGTTTAATAAGAGGATTAAATGCATTACTACATATGAAGTACTTAACTTGATATCAGCCACTAAGGTAAAGCCCCAATAAACTTTTAATTATATTTTATATGTATGTTTCTTACGAAAACATTGTTCTAAATAAAGTGTCAAGTCCTGGGGAGGGTGGAAGGCACAAAATTTTCCGCTTTGTAGAAACAAAGTACAACTGGTAACAAAGTACATGGTGCTCTATGCATTCTCTTTGGTGAATATTCAGTAAATGAGTGAAAGATTGTAAGTGATATTCAGATAAATCTGTTATCTCATTTTCAGTTAATTTTTATATGTCCGTGTTCATCCTAACTGCCTGATCACAAGTAAATTAAATTCTTCATGTTGAATTTCTATTGTAATGAGGAAAAATTACCCCATCTATGTTTCTGAGCTATAAAATCGCCAGTAAGAACTGAACAATTTATCTGCAGTTTAGGAATTTAAATCAGTGTCATTCTAAATGCCAAGAAGTGAGATAATTAACTATGTTAGTCAAAGCACACTCCAATATTCAACTTCTGATTGCCATCATGACCAGCTACCTCTTTCTTTCCTTCCATGTTACCATCACTATGTGTTTGCAGGCAAGCAAATCCACAAATTGTTTCTTATGTATTGAAAATTAAAAATATCTAACATTTTGTGGATGGTCTTGAAATAGTTTCTGTATAATGTTGATGATTCAATACCTTTTGAACATTCTCAGCTGTGTGTGGTGGGTGCCATGTGCTCCAGCCTGCTAGTCTACTTAATTCCCAAATCTGTCCTCCATCCTTACCTCTCAAGTTTATGAGTCATGTCATCAAAAGCTGTTTTATCGTCTACTCTCACCTCCAGCACAGTCTGGCTGAGAGTGGATTCTTTTGCCACATTCCTATCCAAATGTCCCTATTGCCACCGTATTCGTTCAGTCACGTAATCCTGAAAGTCCAAGATTTCCACAAGATGGATAGACACAGAATGGGGACTTCTTCTCCCATCAGCAGCCTTAATTTCTCTCTCCCTCAGGTTCCTCCTCTGCAAAATAAAGATGATGATGGTACCTTCCTAATAAAGTTGTAAGGAGGATTAGAAGAGTTAATACATTTAAATTACTTAGAAAAGTGCCTGGTATATGATAAGCCTTGATAAACCTTTGGCATAACTAGAATTTTTCCATTTCCCTACCAACACACTTACAAAAGCCTTGAAAATGTCTCTCTTATCTCCTTCAACCTTTCCACCCCTACAGGCCTTTCCTTCTTCAGGTCTTTTTCACCATTGTGAGACCTTTAAGACTAATTTTGGTTTTAAGTTTTATCTTTTGTCACCACTAGGTGGTGCCATCATCGCCACCATCTTATAAAAGTAATGACAGGGCGTTTTCTATTTAAAAATGTCTTTAATAGGAATTTACGATTAGAGTTTTAGTTCTTCTGTGAAATTAGTAAATCATTCTCTTTTTTGCATAAAAGGTCTTTACACTTTTTTTGCCTTTTTTGTAATCTTCAAACAATAATCAAAATCATGAGTAATCATGTTGCAGATTAATTCGTATTGGGTTTACCTCCATTTTGGAGAACCCTGTAACAATCTTTCACACTTTTTTCTTTTGCGTAATTATTAACTTACAGTCAACAAGCATATAAATTGCCCTAAATCAAGTCAGGATTTATAATATAAATGGAAGATCTGGGAAAGGGGTGCAATCTGCAGCTGTCTTTCTTCACCCTAGTAGATTCTGACCCCACATCCCACGCCCCATCTTAAAATGTGACTTTTTGACAGGCACTATTTTCAGATAGTTTATTGCTCCCTAGACAGGAATTTAAAGCTAACCCTTCCTCCTATGTGCCTTTAGTGTAATGTTGCCAAATTTGGGAAGGGAGGAAAGAATGAAAGAAAGGATATTCAGGGTACCTGAATAAATTTAATTTCAGACAACAAATAACTTAGTATATTTCAAATATTGTTAATCTGAAATTCAAATATTATATGGAACATACTCATACTAATAAAAAATTATTCATTGTGGGCTTGGCGCCTGTGGCTCAACGGGCTAAGGCGCCAGCCACGTACACCTGAGCTGGCGGGTTCGAATCCAGCCCCAGGACCCGCCAAACAACAATGACGGCTGCAACCAAAAAATGGCCGGGCGTTGTGGCGGGCGCC
>CAUYON010100300.1:0-22183 GCA_963573935.1 Arctocebus calabarensis | reverse complement strand
TGAGCTGTGATACCACAGCAGTCTACCAAGAGCAACATAGTGAGTCTCTATCTCAAAAAAACAATGAAAGAAAATAGGTTCAGAGAGATTAAGGAACTTATTGAATTTCACATAGAACAGCCATTAAAAAAACAAAGGTCATCTGATTTAAAATCCAGATTCTTTCTCATTCTACATGATGCCTGGAGCTCAATAAATATTGGGATTACAAATGACACGAAGCAAACCTATGGTGTAAGGTCAGACAGTTAAGTTTGTGAACTCATCCTAGATAAAGAGCTACATACCTCATTGCTGAGTATTTTTACTGTTACCTTCAAAGTCCTCCCCTTGGGAAGCGATGACCAATGCCAGCACCTAGCCTCCCCTTCAAAGCAATTTTGGAACTCTTTTTCTGGAATGGCCATGAAAGCTGTCATCATCCTTTTACTAGGATAAGTTCACAAACTTAATTTTTAGATGACCTTATAAGATGACAGTTCTGATGGCCATTCCAGAAAAGCGTTGAAAACTGCTTTGAAGGGAGGGCTAGGCCCCGGTATTGGTACATCGCTTGCCAAGAGGATGGTGGCCGTAGTGCTATTTGGCAGTGAGGTATGTAGTGCTTTTTCCAGGATGACCATGCATATCTGAAAACATTTTACATATTCCTTCGGTCGGTCTGCTTTCTGCTCACTTACCTGACTTATGAACCATCTTATGCTTGGCCTCTGAAGACAAATATGAACAAAATAAATAAGTGACAGAGAATTTAAAATAGCAGCTCCTACCTTCGCCCCTTTAGCCCTGTTATAGTCGCAGTCTCCGTGCCAGAGGAAAGCCAGAGACCTGCGAGGGAAGTGCTTTCTCTGGGCGCAGGGGGTGTGGAAGGTGCCTCATTCTGCCCACAGCTTTATTCTTGCTTAGGATTTCCCAAGGCATGGGGGGGAGTAGTGAGGAAGGGGAGAGGGGGTAACCCAAATAACATCAAGTTCCAGAAAGCAACATGTGAAAATTCAGGGAAGCAATCTATCCTGAAAAGATCTGCGAAAACCAACCCATTGATTTTGAAGCTCTTCTTCGTCCTGATCCCACGGTTTCTCTCTAAGAGTGAGGTCATAGCTTCAGTTTCCGCAGGGCTCGGAAATTCTTTGGATCCTCGTCGGTCAGTTAAGCGTGCCCAGGTAACTGAAGCAAGATCTTAATAGGAAAGAAATGATAGGGACAGCGAATTGCCCTTCATCTTATGTTTACCTCGAGTCCTCTGCAAAATCAGCTCCCACTGCAGGTAAGGCTGCTCTGGATGTCCCAAGGGCGTCTCACAAGCGCTCCCGAGTTGGCCGCCTGCCGCTCTGACCACCCACGGTGGGCACCGCACTGCCCTCTGCCGGCCATGGCCGGAACCGCGTGCGTCGCCGCTGCTCTGCCCACCGCGGCTCTGCACAGGGAACCCAGGCGCGTGTGAAAGAAAGATTGTAATAGAAAACCTACCCTTTCACGGGCGTTAGAGAAGCCCCAAAGCAATGCCACGTGTTTCTATACATTTTGAAGAGTTGGAAGTAGTTCTTTCAGTTTCTTACTTGAAGGGTTCTATTTCTCTGGAACTGGAGATTCTGGAGATGATTTGAATGAGAGTGCCAGGGGGTCTTGAAAATCTCTGGACCTCTGGCCTTGTGATGAGAGAGTCTAGCTAGGGTCCAGCCCGTCACAGCTGAATGTTTCTTCCCAAAGGAGAAGGTCTCTCTCTTAGGTTTCCCAGCCTTTCCTCAGACAGGCTTCTTTAGAACCATCCCACCCATTTGTATTTATGTGCAGTTGGGTCTGCCCAGCAAGAGGACATGTTGAGAGCTCTTTTACAGAGGCTGCTGAACCCTCTGGCCCCTAAGTTCTCACTGGGCCCACTGCTTAAATATGGTGGCCAACAGGTCCAGGTTCAAGCTGAAATCCCTGCCACAGGTGTGAGTGGTACACCTCATACATATGGTATAGACCAAATACCTTTAAACAAAGGAATTGACTTATATCTCACCTGCCTCCAAATGTGACTGTGGGAACCTGCCTTAAATTCCAGACATATCCCAGTTCATTCTCTTCTTGACCAAAGAAGGAATATAATGACCTTTAGACACAAGTCCTATATCATAACCCCCATGATCTGTTGCTTTATGCCTTCACAAATGAGAATTCCCCAGTTAAAGCCTGATTTACATCATCTTACCATTAACTCTGAAAAATACACCTTCTCAAATTAAGATGCTAGTTTCAACATCTCCACACTCAGACTCGATGATCGAAAAGAAAGTATTACAGTCAGGTGTATGCGGGAACTGTGGAATTGAGTTCAGTGACAGCTCTTTTAATGTGCTTATGTTCTAATGTTCTTAATACTCTCTGCGCCCCAGGTTATGCAGATGTATCTTCCCTTTTGTGGAATCGCCATATCTAATGCTCAGCTCTTTGCTGCCTCGAGGAAAGAATATGAAAGAAGCAGGGTGAGTAGAAAGAAAACATGTTGCTGACATCCTCTGTGCTTTCTGTCTTCCTGGTTTCTGTGAGTCATTGTGTCTTTGAAAAACAGCAGATGATTTTTTTTTTTTTTTGGCCGGGGCTGGGTTTGAACCCGCCACCTCCAGCATATGGGGCCAGCGCCTTACTCCTTTGAGCCACAGAAGCCACCCAACAGCAGATGATTTTTGTATAGTCCAGGAATCTTTATTATTTGTATAATCCTGCAAGCCTATGGTTGAAGATACCCCTTTCTAGCTCAAATCCTCTGTTGTTGTTTGGGGGAAATAATCCTAGTTTCTTCTTCTTTTTTTTTTAATCCTAGTTTCTTCTTACAAGGAAATTAAATTCACATCTATATAGTAAGGCAGCAGATTCTTGCCCACTTGTAGCTTAGAAACGATAAGGCAATTTGGGTGATTTTTTATAACTTGGTTCCTTTAAGAAACAAGATATCTCAAAACTTGATTTTACTCCACTTCCAAGACTTTGTTTTTGAATTGGAGAGGTTTTCTGTAACAGTATCAAAAGACACTTGGAACAATAATATAAAAGACTTTCATAAAATTATAAAGAAATAGGGACTGAGCTCATACACCTTCCTGAGTTATGAACTAAATAGTGACAACAACAAGACCAGTGCTCAAAAGAATTCTAAAATGTCAAGGCGATATTAAATTGCATTCCACTCAGTCTACTTTTAAACATAGGGAGATTACTGTCACAATTTAGTAATATAGTAGAAAAGTGATTTCAAAAAGAAACCCTCAGTTAATCTGATCATTAAACTGCTTAACAGCTTTCTTTGCCAGGTATTATAATTTATGAATATTTCTCAGTAAACAGATGGACATAGTTGAGTACCGCAGCCATCATCCTTAATAAGGCCTAAGACACCTTTTCTCTGGTCTGGGTCATCTTTTCATCTTTAGCCCCAAGTTCGCCATTCCCCTTTCATCCGGCAATCCGGCAATACAGTCCCCAATTTTGAGCAGTCCGCTTGTTGCATTTTATCATAGCTTTAACCAGATCCTTCCCTCCATCATCAATGGGTCGTGTCTCCTCCTCTCCACCCGCCCCTGCCTTGCACATTCTTTAGGATCTATCCCACCTTCCAGGCAATCTTCCCCTTTCACTCACTCTTTGTCTTGTATCTATGGCTATTGTTCTACTGTGGGTAGCTAGCACACTGTATTATAACATTTTTTGAATTTATAGAAGTTTGTAATTGACAAGCAAAAGGCCCAGCAACTTTAAAAACACATTAAAACACAACAACTCACATTGGCCAAAGATAAAGGTTAGAGAGGAGAAATGGAGCTTACTAAGTTCATGAGGGCTTCCTTCTCCAACCACATTATGAACTCCTTAAGGGAAGCTTCACAGAGAGTCGATCGTTGCACCCTTGCATATGGCACGATTCATTTACTCTGTCACCAAATATGGATTGTGTGGTTCCCTTCAAATGCTGTCTGTCCAAATCCAGGCCCTGGTGGGACTTACTATTCTACTAGGAACAATAATGAATAGACAAGAAAACAAATGAAAATAATATGCTATCGGGTTATGATGAGTGATATGAAGAAAACTGAAGTGAGATAAAGCGATAAAGGGTCTTGGGAGGGCAGGATGGAAGGATGTTTATCACAGAGGATGACCAGGAAGGTCTCCATGAGGAGATGGTACATGACCAGAGACCGGAATGAAAAGGAACAAAGCCTTACAAATTCTGGGGAGAGCACTGCAGGCAGTAGAAATATCAAGTGCAGAAATATCAATATCAAGGAGAAACCTTGGTCAGTGTGCATACAAAGCAGACAGAAAGAAAGAAAAGGCAATGAGAAGCGAGAGGTGAGCTGGGGGTCAGGTGAGAAAAAGGCTCATGGGCGCCACAAGGACTTCGGCTTTTATTCTGAGTACCACGGAGCCACAGGAGATTTTCACCTGTTTCTGATTAGCTTTTAAAAGACCACGCTGGCATTCCTAGAGACAGTAAAGTGACTCGGGGGGTGGGAGCAAGGCTGTAAGCCGGGAGAGGAATTAGGTCTACAGTGAAGTCAAGATGTAATGCTGGTGGGACTAGGCCAGTGAGAAGAGAGAGATTTCTGCCTCCTTCGGTGGTGGAATCTGATGTCAGAAACGAGTGAAGCGATGTTGGCTTCTGTGGCTAATAAACAGTTGGATAAAGGAGTCTGAAGGTTTGGGGAAGATAGCAGACTAGAGATTAAGGTTTGGGGCCCATCACCATGTAGACTGTGTTTAAAGCCAGAAGCCTAGCTGGGCTAATTGAGAGAAGAATGTGTACATAAGAAAAGGGAAGAGGTCCAAGGATAAGCCGAGGAGCAAAAGAATGTCACTAGAAGAAGGGACACGATGCAGAGAGTCACTTTGTGGAAGGCGAGTGGCATGGAGAGGCAGGGGGCATTCAACCGTGTGAAACGCTCCCAGTGTCTGTTGAATCGCATACTAGTCTCGATTTCCTCCTCTTTCTCTCCCATTCTGGAGCCGGCCTGCATTGTTATTTGTAAAACTTTCATCACTTGTTAGTTAAGCAGCAATTTTTAATTAGAAACAATAAAATTACTGTAACGTGATTTGTCAGTGCAAGAGTCAGGCACAATTAGTTTTCCCTCTGAGATAAATGTTCTCGTATATGGGTCCCAGAGGCTCTCTCCACGCAGTCACCACAAATTGAAAAGTTAAATAATTGTTCAGTTAATATGATCCATCTGAAGAAATAGTCGGCATGATTAAGGAAATAATGTTTTCTGCCTTAATAAAGGGGGAATTTCATTTGTCATTATTCAGACAATTGTCTTGTTTTTAATCTTATGTTTGAAGTTATTGTGCATTGACCCCTGACAGAGATTTGCTGTCCAAATGTCAAATCGTCAGGATTCACTTAAAACCTTTTTCACCTCCTGGTGTTTCTTTTGCTTTGGGATCTTACAGCAATATGGGCCTTAGCCCTATTCAGTCTTTCTTCAGAGATGATGCTACCCGGGGTATTCGGTCCTTCTTTAATTGCTCCAGAAAACAGACTCATTTCATGGATCTCTTAACTCATTCAAAGGCTTTCCTACCTGACTAGATTTAGAGAAGAAATTTTCTTTTCTTTCTTTTTTTTTTTTTGAGACAGAGCCTCAAGCTGTCACCCTGGATAGAGTGCTGTGGCATCACAGCTCACAGCAATCTCCAATTCCTGGGCTCAAGCGAGTCTCTTTGCCTCCGCCTCCCAAGTAGCTGGGACCACAGGCGCCCGCCACAACGCCTGGCCATTTTTTGGTTGCAGCCGTCGTTGTTGTTTGGCGGGCCTGGGCTGGATTCGAACCTGCCAGCTCAGGTGTACGTGGCTGGCACCTTAGCCCGCTGAGCCACAGGCGCTGAGCCTAGAGAAGAAATTTTCATGTTTCAAATGGTTTCAGAACAAATTCATTACCAAAGCTGAAAATTAGTGATGTCCCTGGGCTGATGGTCTGGGCCATGATGAATAGATGTGAATTTGACAATTCATGAAATCTTTTTGCGGGAGATCAGACTTGAGATCACACGTCTTATTCTATTGCATGAAGCATCCTCTGGCCAATTCCTTGGCTGTGTCACTTTATGATTTCCGTCTGAGAGAAGCATAATATCTACCACCTGTATGTAACCCACTCTTCTTAAATTTCTGGAAATATCCATGTTATTAAAAGGCCAAACACATATTATTTTGGTGCAAAAATCGTAAGCTAACTTATCTGGATGAAATGATAGGCTATTTCAATTTAATTTTTAAATGCGTCTGCAGTTTTCAAGCTAGAACTTAAGTTTCTTTCCTTCAATTTGTGTGCTTTTCAATCTGCTATTGTACCAGAAATTTTAATGATGTTTTCTTCCCTGAGATATAAGGCAGTATCTTAGCGTGTTCTTGACCAGTTTGAGATGAGGTAGTATTCCCTCTTCTCATGCCGAAGGATTAATGGAGGTTATAGATTTTGAAGGCTTTGAATCTTATTAGCACTTGCCTCTATAATTCCTTCGGAGTATTGTGAGAGATGGGCATTAGTGAAAACGAGTTTCCCATTTGACCAAGAAGCTATTTCTTCCTGATAGAGAGGAAGAGCTGGTTTGTAATTTTCTGAAATAAATGTGCTTTGAAGAGAATCAGGTGTTTATTCTTTATAAAATGTTGGGTTTACACCTACTTGCATTGCAGAAAAACTCCTGTAGGAAGGGAGAAAAGGTCATTGCGAATGACTGTATAGTCCTTGTTATGGGGACTGGCTCTACTCTCAAGCTGTATTTTGCAGGTTAAGGGTGTGTTCTAAAATGAAATGATGGAAATAAGTCAAACAATCACAAATGCTTTGAAAATTTGACACACAAAAATGTTTATGATGTTTTACTAGAACAAAGACTAAATGGAATTTTGAGAAGAAAAAAGGACTTTTTCCCCCAGTTCTATATCCACCTAAGTACATCCATTTCATCTTTCCTAGGCTTTGCTAGAGGTGGTTAATGATCTCTTTGAGGAACAGACTGACCTGGAGAAAATTGTCAAGAAAATCATGCACCGAGCCCAAACTCTGTTGAAATGTGAACGCTGCTCTGTTTTACTCCTAGAGGACATTGAATCACCTGTAAGTTACCTTTTATCTTTCATACAGAGTTGAAGGCTGTTTGAATAGAATCTGTGAAATCATGGCTTGAACCACTCTCTTCATGACACTTCTAATCATGAGGTGACTTTTTATAAAATGACAATTTCTTCTCTCCCTTATGTGTATTTTCGTTCTTATTTTGCTATCACTTTAGAAACACACATCTGAAGCTGATGGGAACCTTAGAGATATACCCCCAGCCCTATGTACTTACAGGTGAAGGGTCTAACGGGCTTAATGATTTGCCCAAACTCACACAGCTCAAGTAAAAGATAAACTCAAGTGTCTAGCTCTCATTTTATTTGCCCATTAAAGAAAAGGCCGTCAGCATTTCTGGAGCGGATCGCAGACCGGACAATGTCCCACAGCCCTCTTAAGGCAGGGGGGAGGGGGGAAGGGTAGAGAGAAGCACACAAGTGATGGAGAACCGGAGCCCTTAGCTCTTGGAGCCTGGACAAGTTGAACTTGAGCTGAGTGGGGAGGCCACTGTGGCTGGTCCTGCTGAGATCTCCAGGTCCTTTCACAGCTGTTTTGGGGCTGTGGGTACTGGCACAAGGCAGACTGACCAGGGGAAGAAGGCCCCTTTCCAACTCACTGATGTGGTTTCTCTCACTCCAGAGGGAAATGTCTAGCTCAGGAAATGTCTAGCTCAGGGCCTACACACCAAGGTGATTTGTGGTCAGCTTTCAAGTTTGGCTAAGTCCCTTGGCCTCTGGGGGGAAATCTACTGGGTAAATAAACAACAGTATTGAAAATAATGATCATCATCAATCTAAGTTCTTGAAAGTTAAATGTCTAAACCCTCAGCAATTTAATATCTTTGCTGAGAACTCTCCTCAAAGCTCAGAAGCTGTCCACCAATTAACAGCTGTTTGAATACTTCAGAGAATGATATTTTACTATATTTTACTTAGAAAAGATTATTGGCTTTTCTTTTGGGTTTGTTTTCCTCCAAGAAAAAGAACCTTAAGGTAAATTTTGGAGATTTAATAATAAGTATTATAAAACTCACAATGGTGCTTTTTCTTTAATCTGTATATATTTAAAATGTTCTGGACTATTTCCCCAGATTTTAGCAGAACTTGAGTTTATGTTTATTTCAGTTGGTGAGGTTTGCACAAACAATAACCTTGTAAATATCCTATGATTGTGTAAAGCTCAGCTGAACCTTGAAAAAACACACACAAATAGCTTATTAACCCAAGATAAGCAACCGAGGCAAAGATCTCAATCAAGGGAGATTTATTAAGCCAAAGTTTGAAGACGCACCTGGAAAAAACAAGCCACAGATGTATCTGTGACTATGTTTCCCAAAGTGGAATTTGGGAACTTGAGTTTTAAAGGGTCAAGAATTTCTTGACCCACAGAAAGAAAAAGGAGGATTGCTTTGGGCAGTGAAGCAAAAGATTACATTTCTGTGAGGCCCGGGAAATCTACATTTGACATAAGATCAAGTAAATGTTAGATGAGAAGAAGGGAGTGAAGCGATATCAATTATGCAGATGTCCTTGGGTAAGTGGAAGAATGATCTTGTTTCATTTCTGTTCAGTACTTGGGAAGATAAGCTTGTCTATTCAACTCTGTTATTAATGTAATTATGATAGCCAGACTTAGCCTGTAGACTTAAAGTTACAATTTGCATGTCCTAGTTTATGGGAGGCCAGCAAGAAATGTCCTTATGAATGATCTATGGAGGGCAGTCCTTACAGATGCCCGATCCTTTTACCTTGTTGTGGTACTCTGGCTAATGTATAATGTTTGCAGCAGTTATTAATTCAGGAAGGGGTGTTGACTCAGCCTCCAGGCTTGGCCTTTCTTTTTGTATAAGGAATGAGGGGAAGGGGTGTCCTGAGATTTTTATTTTCCTGTACAAGTCCATAGATATGAAGTGTGGTTCTAGACACTTTGTGAAACTCTTACGTTCCTTGAATTCTCACTTTATAAGTTAGGTACTATTATCATCCTGATTGTATAGATGAGGAAATAAGGCTCAAAGAGTTGAATGACTTTCCAAAGACAATTCAGGGATTTTAGAGTCAGACCCTGATTGCCTGACTCTAAAACCCCTGAAAGGAATGGGAAGGGGTGAGGATGCTCTTTGGTGCCTGAAAGGCTGCAGGGCCACAGAGAAGCCCCATTAAGCAAAGGCAGCAGGGGGCAGTTACTGGGACTTTGGCTGCCTGAGCTACTCACAGATCCTTGAGGGGTTGGGGTGGGGGTAGGCTGGAATCTGGACAAGGACATACTCATTATCTGTTCCTTCACAAACAGATAAGTTATCTGAAAGTAACTTAAGCCAGCTACGAATGGGCATTCCTGCTAATTTTCTAACCTGGTTTTGTTTCTAGACTGTGCTCTAGCTCTTTGGCAAATAAACAGCAAAGAGCAGATAATGTAAGTTGCTGTCAAATGTGGGCAGAGCCGAAGGGAATAGTAGAGACAGAAATATCTTCATGGTATAAGGTCAAAAACACCATCTAGACAGAGTAGACAGAATAAGCAATAAAGGTGTTAGTCTATTGATGAAAGTGAAAAAAGAAGGTTTTGCTATCACCACTAAATATTCTAAGACTGTAACATTGAGGCAGAAAATTCTGGGCCACTTCTCATAATTTCTTCTTTATTCTCCTCCCCTCCCCTTCAAAGGGAGGAAGAACTCCTCTAGTTCACAGGGGCAAGAGCTGAAGGTAAAATGAACTAGGAGGTGAAAGTTAAAAAGGAGAGAGCAAGAAGATTGATCTGCTCAGTGTTGTTTTAGAAGTTGGGAAGAATTTTTGGCAAGGCTGCTGCCTGCCAGGGGAGTGGGAGGTGAAGCTGAAGGTGGTGGAATGGTGGGGATGCTGCCACAAGCGGGTCATATTGCCCGCTGCAGGGAGAGCAACCAGCGCACTGAGACAGTGTGGGTTGCAAGGGAGAAAAGTGTTAGCTCCACAGAGCACAAAGCGGGAAGGTGGGAGGGATTTCTCAAATCCAACTCCCTGAGAATTGGGGAGATGGGGTTTTTAGGGACAGTTTGGTGGGCAAAGGATTAGGCAGTTAGGTTTGCTAATTGACTAGGTTCAAGGCAAAATTGTACAGGTGCAGAAATCACCATCTTGTGTTGCTTCGGTTCCTGGGGTCCCAGTCCCAGCTGAGTCAGCTTCTTGGTCTGGGTCACTCTTCTGGCTGGGTGAGCCGATCTGTTGAAAGCAGGGCCTGCAAGAAATCACAGAAACTGCCTTTAGGTTTCCAAAAGGTGATGTTATCTACGCAGAAAGTGAAGTATCTTTATATACACCAGCTATGTGACTCCAGTGTAGCAATTATAGACATGCAAACAAGGGGACATGACTAATTATTACCAGGTAAACAAGGGAGCAGTGGCTGGTTATTATCACTATTTTTAGCTAAGCCTATGCCTTTGCAGAGTTATAGGCCCTTCCCCCAGTTCTTGCTGCACCGCTTTACTGATTTATAAAACGTGGTTATAGATGTGTATTCATGTGGAATCCCAGTGCAGACCCATCAGTGCTGTGCTGTCCTTGAACACACATCTCAGCACAAGCTTCTCAAGCCTTTGGCTTTGCAGGTGCACAAAGCACTTTGTAGCTGCTCTTTGTGCACAGCCCCAGTTGCCAAGGAGAGATTGTAGGAAGGAGCCCAGACGCAGCCGCACTGTGTCCAGGAGAGGAAGCCAGGCTAAGCAGGAAACCAGACACCCAAACCTGGCGCTAGCACAGTGGTTGCAACCAACAGAAAATCACGCAGAGACAAAGTGCTTTGGCTCGGCTTCCTCCTTCCCCCTCTCAGAATGCCGGATGTACAAGCTGATATTCAACATGTTTGTCATCACCATGTAATGAGGGGAATGAGTAATTATCAGAGAGGGAGCCCAAGCAACACCCATCAACACAATTTATCTTATTGACAAAGACAGACTTTTATCCATGCGAAGATGGGAAACAAAAGTGGAGCTTGACAACATGATCTTGAATTTCTCAAAGTTCACATGGAAAAATGGACATGTATGAAGAGTCAGAAAATTTGCTGAAAAGGCAACAAGATGAAGAATGGGTGGGTTTTGCTTATTGAGCTGTTGAAACATAAACTAGAGGTGAATTCCTTGTAAACAAACGGTTGAAGAAAATAGATTGCAAATGCCCCAGTGCACGTGAGACTCTGGTAAAGACTGCTCATTTCCTCGTACAGTTTGGAAATTTATTTCTTATGACAAAAGAGGTACATTAAAAGAATTGTAGACCTGACAAAGCTATTTTTACTTCAAGTACTTCAATAACAGAGATACTTTTATAATTAGAAGGGAATGCATCTCGGATCTCGACATCCCCAAGCAATTTTGGAATTCATTATGCCTTTACCTTCTTATAACTTTTTCCTTATTATTATCAGCAAGCCTTTTAGATGTTGTCCATTATCTCTGATGCCCCTGTATTTCTGATGTATCTATGATAAACGCAGAGCACTGGTTTTAGATGTGTTGTAGCCAATTGTTACCTACATAACATAAAGCGAAAGTTGCAGGAAAAAAAGTCGACATCACCGTGTTAAGGGAAGCACCCCTTCCCACAACCCCTCCCCAGCTCTGCAGTCAGTCTAGTGTGTTGCTTCAGAATAAATAATTAAATTGTGGGCTTTGGGGGTTCCCAAACGGGCTTCTATTATACAATTTACAGCAGGGCTGGGACCTGAAGAATGTTGGCTGTCAGATTTGTGACCCAGGCTTGGAGCTGCTGTGGCGACACACACATTGCCAATGTTAGCAATGATTATGCCGAAGCCCAGCCTTCTTACCTCACAGTGGACACCAGTGTGGGTGAGGAGGCGGCTCCAGAGCAGCTTCCTCTGCAGAATACCCAGAAAGTTGCATATAACTGGTTTTCTGTAAATGTAAACATTTCTGTATTGCATGGGTTTAAATCTGAAATGACTGAGAAACTTGAAATGGCTGGATTAATTAGAATAGTCTCTTTCACCTTCTATCAGCAGGCAGAATTGGGCCCCAAGAAGAGAATTCGTCATTTTATAGAAAAATAATATATTATTTGAAACAGCTCTATCTGTGACCTTTGAAATTTATAATCAATATACCACTTATATTCTCTAATTAGTCATCTATTTAATCCTCATATGTGACAACAGAAACATTTGAAACTAGATGGGTGGGGAGGAGAAATGTTTTGGAAACAAATGTCTGGCAATTTAGAAAAACACAAAAAGCTGAATTTCTATCTCACACTTGTTAAAATATAATTTTATGAAAAACAAAATGATGGCTCCTATGTAAATATAAATGCTGGTCAAAAAAATTTTAACTCATTAGCTTATGAGAAAACCACTATGATGTTAAAACCAGTCCAAAGAACACTTGAGAAGTTAGGTATTTACAGGCAAGGTTAGGATACAATTTCAAGGTTAGAAATAAAACCGGTGAAGGACAAAACTAAGCCAGAAAGTATAATTGTTAAGGTTGTCTTTTTCATTGGAGAGGAGTTATTTCTATTTCTCACAGAGTAAAAGCTCCAAGTTAACATATAACTTCACTAAATCTGGTCTTTAATTGGTAGTAACTGATGGGTGGACTAAGTGCATTCCTTGCAACAGTAGTCCCTAATCTTTTTGGCATCAGGGACTAATTCCTTGGAAGACAAGTTTTCCATGGATGAGGGTTTGTAGCGGCATTAGATTCTCGTAAGGAGCATGCAACCTCAACCCCTCTTTCATGCAGCTAACAGTAGGGTTCATGTTCCTATGAGAGTCTAATGTTGCCACTGACATGATGGGAGGCAGAGCTCAGGCAGTGATGCTAGCAATGGGGAGAGGCATGAAGTTTCACTCGCTTGCCCTCTGCTCATGTACTGCTGTGCAGCCTAGGTCCTAGCAGGTTATATAGACTGGTACCCGTCTGTGGTCCAGAGATTGAGGACCACAGTCTTAGATCAGTGATTAGCAATTTTTTTTTCTGTCAATGCACAGGGAGTAAATATTTTAGGTTCTGCAAGTCTTAGAGTCTTTGTTGCAGCCTTTCAACTCTGGCATTGTGGCATGAAAATAGTCATAGACAATATATAAAGAATGAGCAGGAGTATGTTTCAATAAAACTTTATATATAAAAAATAAGGAGTGGGCCTGATTAAGCTCACAGGTTTCAGTTTATGTCCCGTCCCGCGAGGGGGACTGAGCCTGAAAAGGAATGGGCGAGAAAGAGAGAACGAGACCAAGCAGGTTTCTTGTCAAGGTCCGTTTAATGGCGGCGGAAAGCCAGCTTTTAAAGCTTACAAGTGAGCAGGGGGAGGAAGGGGCGGGATAAGGGAGCACGTTGTTTGCTGATAGACAGGTTTGAAGTTCCGGCTATCGGCTGGTTACGCGGGCGTGGGAAGGCAAAGAGGGCGGGGTATAGCTGGAGTCTTGCATTGGCTGGGGCGGCGGTGTGGTGAGGCTTGAATTTCGTGGCTGTATTTATTGGCTTTGGGTGGTGTCATGTAACACCTAGAACTAATGGAATGAAGACACTGCACTCGGAACGCTGTCTTCATCGCGCAGGCGCACATTAAGCGGAAGGGGACTATGGGGAATTTTTGAAACCCATGGGGTGGGGAGGTTCGGTTGAGGGTGACGTTATCTTAGGCCGTGGCTGGCCAGGCTCAAACCGGCCAATAGGCTTTTTTGTGGCCTTTTTAGGGAGGGCCAATGACCATACGGGCCAGGCTTTTCGGCGTGAGCTGCGGCGGGGAGGAGAAGGACTCCCGGCGCCTTTTTAGGTTAAAGAGCCTGATGGTCGCCAACAGTCACCCTTAGTAGAATGCCATAGCATCATAGCTCACAGCGACCTCAATCTGCTGGGCTTAAGCAATTCTCTTGCCTCAGCCTCCCCAGTAGCTGGGACTACAGGAACCCACCACAATGCCCGGCTTTTTTTTGTTGCAGTTGCCACTGCTGTTTTAGCTGGCCAGGGCTGGGTTCACCACCCTCGGTATTTGGGGCCAGTGCCCTACCCACTAAGACACAGACGTTGCCCTTCGATGTAAAGAATAGGGAGGGGGGCTCGGTGCCTGTGGTTGAACAGGCTAAGGTGTCAGCCACGTACACCTGAGCTGGCGGGTTCAAATCCAGCCTGGGCCCACCAAAAACAACAATGACGGCTGCAACCAAAAAAAAAAAAAAAAAAAAATGGCCGGGCGCTGTGGTGGGCGCCTGTAGTCCCAGTTACTTGGGAGGCGGAGGCAAGAGACTCGCTTGAGCCCAGGAATTGGAGGTTGCTGTGAGCTGTGATGCCACAGCACTCTATCCAGGGTGACAGCTTGAGATTCTGTCTCAAAAAAAAAAAAAAAAAAGAATTGGGAGGGGTGTTTATCTGGTCTGGTGGCTCACACCTGTCATCCTAGTACTGGGGGGGCTGCGGTGGATAGATTTTCTGGGCTGACAGGTTCAAGATCAGACTAAGCCAGAGATAGATCTCATCTCTAAAAAATAGCCAGACATGTGGCCGGCACCAGTAGTCCCAGCTACTTGGGAGGCTGAGGTAAGAAAATTGAGCCCAATAATTTGATGTTGATGTGAGCTGCGATGCCACAGCACTCTACTGAGGGTTACCAAGTGAGACTCTGCCCCCCCAAAAAAAATTTTTAAAAAGGGGCTTTTAGTTTTTTTTGTGAGACAGTTTCATTTTGTCACCCTTGGCAGAGTGCCCTGGTGGTACAGCTCACAGCAACCTCCAACTCTTGGGCTTAGGCGATTCTCTTTCCTCAACCTCCTGAGTAGCTGGGACAACAGGTGCCTGCCGCAACGCCCTGCTAAAAAAAATAGGGGCTTTATATAAAGATTCACAGAGCCTTATAGATCCACATCTCACGAAGTTATCAATCAAAGGGGCTATGTCTTTTCTTGCTTAATGCTTCAGAAAGTATGGACTTTTTTTGTGGTGCTTGAGCTTCTGATTTTTTTTTTTTTGAGACAGAGCCTCAAGCTATCACCCTGGATAGAGTGCTGTAGCATCATAGCTCACTGCAACCTCCAATTCCTGGGCTCAAACAAGTCTCTTGCCCCTGCCTCCCAAGTAGCTGGGACCACAGGCGCCCGCCACAACGCCCGGCCATTTTTTGGTTGCAGCCGTCATTGTTTGGGGGGCCGGGGCTGGATTCGAACCTGCCAGCTCAGGTGTACGTGGCCGGTGCCTTAGCCCGCTGAGCCACAGGCGCCGAGCCTGAGCTTCTGATTTTAAGCGGGCCTCAACTGGGGTGATCCTGAGGGCATTCCTAGGGGCACCCTCATCCCCCAGTCAGATAAGTTTACCTGGATGTTGGTTTCTTCTGACCATTTGTCCTCACCCTGCAGATGCTGGAGCAGCACCTACCAGACATGTTCGTGCTGTCCCTTCATTGGAAGGCTACTGTTTTCTGGATGAAAGGTAATCTGAGTACGTAATTTAGACAAGACTCTCCCCAGCAAGACAACAAGGAAATCAAGCATCTGAAGTTACCAGTGAGGCATCTCCAATCCAGCATGTAAAAGGATTGAGAAAGACTTTGTGTTCCGGCTGTCCTGTCACTCCTGCTACAGAGCCAGGTTGTTTAGTCATAGGAGAGAGTGCAGATTGAAGCACTAAATATGCAGCCCGAGCATTTGTTAGAAAGTCTTGGCCCACAGCTTTCTACAGGTAGAGAAGAGAGGGTAGACTACCCATTAGATAAGGCATCCCTACAGACATTGAGGCAAATTGTCACTGTTCAGAAAGGCCTCATTGTCATGGACCAAGTAATACCTATGGACAATGCTGTGCCCTTCTCAGGTGGCCAGAGATCTCCAGGCCCTGCATTTTCCCACCCAGAATCACAATGTCAGATCCCAGGTGCAGGAGGCATCCGTTACCAAGTATCTAACCACTTTCTACCCTCAATACCTGAGTTTCATACCTACCTGAGGTTGAGCACCTCTGTTTAGCCTTTGCCTCACCCAGTCCTCTTGCTCAGATGACATCCCTGTCTACCCTGATTTTTACCAGTGACCACAGTGAAAGGGCTGCCCATTGATTCAACCTGAGAGGAGTCTGGAGTGTCTTCCTGGATCTTTCTCAGGGAGTCTGTGAAGAAGTTGATCACAGACTATTTCCCTCCAGTTGAGGGGTGGCTAACGAGAGCTTTCGTAAAGCCAAGAGCAGAGCAAGGCTGTCGGTCTATAAAAGACCACAGTAGGTGAAAAATGTAGTCCAAATACCTTATTTAATTGAGAATGTCACAACTCAAAAAGGGCACCAATAAGGGCATGGAGTCCCCAGTTTGTCCCACAACCAGAAAGAGTGCAGTGTGGCCACAGTACACATTTGTGAAAGAAAAAAAAAATGTTGTTGTTCAAGTGTAGGCAGAAGTTACATGTATATACTCTGTTATATTAGCTTAGCAACAAAAAGCTAAGAGGTGTGACAAGTGAATTAAAGACACAGGGGAAGGAGTGAAAATGTCAGGCAGTTGAGAAAAAGAGAATAGCATTTTAAATGATAAAGTTGGCTCCTTTTTTTCCTTTCAAAGAAGTAACTGATAATCTTGAGTAGAGATAACAGCTTACTAATCTTGATCTCAACACCCATAACTAATCAAATACAGCTGCAGGCAGGCAGAACATACAGAGAGGGAGATTTATTTTCACTCCATAGTGGAAGATTGATGCTGAATAATTGATGTAATTTATTTGCCAGTTTCAATATATACAGAGCAATCGGACAAGGTTTTAAACAAGGTCTCATAACAAAAAGAACAGTTTGTGGTCCTATTTTTTAATTTTAATTTCCTTGAGACAGAATCTCAAGCTGTCACCCTGGGTAGAGTGCTGTGGCATAGTTCACTGCACCACCAGCTCCTAGGATCAAGAGATCCTCTTGCCTAAGGGTTTCTATTTTTGTTTGAGATGGGGGTCTCAATTGTGTTCAGGCTGCTCTGGAACTCATAAATTCAAGCAATCCAGCCATCTTTGCTTCCCAGAGTGGCAGAATTACAGGCCTGAGCCATGGTCCCCAGCCCACTTTGTTGTTTTAATTAGAGATTCCCTTTCAATTAGACCAACTTGTTGACATACAAAATGTTGACAAATCCACCTTTGCAAATATCATGCCTTACATAGACTATTTTTGACATGCTGAAGCCCTATGTTTATTCCAAATTTTTCTTACTAAACCATGACTTATTTTAGGACAAATATTACTATATCAGTTTGTGTCCTAGACAATATTATTCTCTTACCCTTTAAAGTTCCTTATGACTCATTGTTTTTCATAGTCGTGACTTTCTTCACATTTCACTTCTACATTTTGGTTCCTTCTTGCTTCTTTTTTCCCTACTTTGAAATAAAATTGCATCCTAGTTAACGCTTTTCTTCATAAAGACATGAGAAAGGAGGCCTGTGGATGTAAAGGATTTAGGTCTCTAGCCTGAAGAGGAGACTTCATCCAAACAATGGGGTAGGGAAGTTGAAAAGCAAGAAAAGGGTTAAACAAAGACATCATCAACCACTGAACAGAGGGACTTTAGAGATCACAAAGATTTGTATTTTACCTTCCATTTTGAAGAGAGATATAAAAGGAAACAGAGGCTCTGAATGTCCAGGGAGAGCAGAGGAGAGGCTCTAATGTTATACACACCAATTTGTTTACCATGACAGAGACAGACAGCTTGGCAACACTCAGCCTTCCCAGCTGAGCTTGTTCCGAAGTTGCAGTTTGTCCATCAGACTGAGAGAGTATTAGAGAGTCAGTGCTGGTTCAGGGATTTCACAGGGTATACAGGGGTTCTCAACCTTCCTAATGCTGTGCTATATTTTCATTGTTACAAAGGGGTCATGACCCACACTTTGAAAACCGCTGTGTGAATGTGATTCCCTGTCTCCAGGAAAGGAGAATGTCACCTCCACTGTATCTATTAGAGAGGGCACAGTCCCAGCACAGGCCCCTTCCTGAGCCATTTCTTACTCCAGGAATCGAGACATACTGGGAAGGGCTCAGGCCTGGGGTCTTGTTGCCTCAGCCTCCAGGGGAACTCAGTGCCTGACAACCTTCTTCCCTAGTGATAGCAACGATTTTAAGTTTCCTTCTGCTCTTAAGATCTGCTAATGGGGCTCAGTGCCTGTAGCTCAAAGGGCATACACCAGAGCTGGAGCATTCCAATCCAGCCTGGGCCTGCCAAACAACAATGACATCTACAACCAAAATAAATAAATAAATGAATGAATAAAATAGCCAGGCATTGTGGGGGGCACCAGTAGTTCCAGCTACTTGGGAGGCTGAGGCAAGAGAATCGCTTAAGCCCAAAAGTTCCAGGTTGCTATGAGCTGTGATGCTACAGCACTCTACCCCAGGGGACAGCTTCACACTGTCTCAAAAATAACAAACAAAAAAACCAAAAAACAAAACCCCCCAAAAGATCTGCTCTTGGCCTGGCTTTCTCTATCTACTCATCCCCATTCTGGTTATGAATACCTTGAAATCTGGTTTAACATTCTGCATGTGGCGCCTGAGACCCCTTTTTAAGCTTTTGAATATCAGCACTAACTGGGAAATGAAGTGCATTGTCAAGGTGACAAAGAAAAAAGCAGATGAATCAGGGGCAGGTAAGGAGCTACATTAACTGGAAGTGAAGACAGCCAGAGAGATGTAGGAGTAGTAAGTAATATCCAGCAGGCAGAGTGAATTCAGAATATTTATTGTTCCGTTAGTTTATCTTGTTGAAGATGTATGTTTTCCTCCCAGATAGTAACACCAAAATGTCAGATATTAGGGGACCAGAGGTGGGGTATGTCTTCCATTTTTTTGTTCCAGGTGCCAAAGAACGCTCATAACAACCGAGACAGTGAAACAAATGAGCAGAGTAAGTAGATACAAGTGTGCAAAAGGGCAAAGTTTATAAAGGATTGTACACTTCAGTGAAAAAGCACAAAGACATTTTCAAGTGGAGAAGACCCTGGGATTAGCAAGATGTTTCCCCTTACACGGATTTTGCAATTCTAGGTTAGTGGTGTGGGGGTAAAATATTCGCGGTATTTCTTGGAAATGGGAAACCTTCCAGAATGGAGAGTCCTCCCCTTTCTATCCCTGTCATTAATGAACACTATTTGTCATTATAATTGTAGAGTATGATAGAATTGGTGTAAATTGTACTATGTTAATGAAAATAGGTCACTTGTGCCTACTGTCGTCTTACTTATATGCCCACTCCAAAGACCCTCTTTTTGTGGGCTTGGATCATATCTCCACATTGTGGCCTCTCTACTTCTGAGACTCATGTTTGTAGAACAAACATCAGTTCGGTTTGGGGAAGCATTCTTGAAAGGTCAGCTTTTATTAAGTCCCCGCTGCTCAATTTGTTCCTCTTAAATTATGGACAAAGTATTTCCTAGTATCCTCTACCCCTGTCTCTGCTTAGCCCTACCTAACAGGGTAAACACAACTTTAAGGCTCTGAGACATGACACATTTGTAAAGTATTTCTTGCATTTGAATTAGGATTGGAAAAGCTTGAGATATATTTAAAGATACTGTCATGCTGTGTTTTTTTTTTTCTAGAGACATACTCTCACTTTATCGCCCTTAGTACAGTGCCATGGCATCATAGCTCACAGTAACCTCCAACTCCTGGGCGTAGGTGATTCTCTTACCTCAGCCTCTCAAGTAGGTAGGACTACAGGCACCTGCCACAATGCACAGCTATTTTTTGTTTGCAGTTTGGCAGGGGCTGGGTTTGAACCCATCACCCCCTATATATGGGGCCAGCACCCTACTGAGCCACAGGCACAGCCCAATATTGTCACAGTCTTAAGAAATGTAGTATTTCTCTATGAATAGTTATGTACTGAAAGGAATAGTGGTTATAGGATTGTTTTTTTTCTTTTGCAGTTTTTCGCTGCAGTCATGTTTGAACCCGCCGCATCCTGTATATGGGGCTGGTGCTCTACTTCTTTGAGCCACAGACACTGCCCTGGTTATAGGATTTGACACTTCTCACTTGTAGGGAATTTCTGTGCTATAATTTTTTTTTTTTTTTTGTAGAGACAGAGTCTCATTCTATCGCCGACAGTAGTGTGCTGTGGAGTCAGAGCTCACAGCAACCTCCAACTCTTGGGCTTAGGCCATTCTATTGCTTCAGCCTCCCAAGTAGCTGGGACCACAGGTGCCCGCTACAATGCCTGGTTATATAAATTTTTTTGTTTGTTTGTTTGTTGTTTTTTGAGACAGAACCTCAAGCTGTCGCCCTGGATAGAGTGCTGTGGCATCTCAGCTCACAGCAACCTCCAATTCCTGGGCTCAAGCGAGTCTCCTGTCTCTGCCTCCCAAGTAGCTGGGACTACAGGCGCCCGCCACAACACCCGGCTATTTTTGTTTGGGTTGCAGCCGTCATTGTTGTTTGGCAGGCCGGGCTGGATTCAAACCTGCCAGCTCATGTGTACGTGGCTGGTGCCTTAGCCCATTGAGCCACTGGCGCCGAGCCTAAATTTTTTATTTATACAATGCTTTAAGGATTAAACAGCTGTCAATGTTTCACATTTGTAGTTTTTCTTCGACATGAATTCTGTTGTGTACAGAAAACAGTCCCTTCTGGAATGAGGCTTTCCCACATCTTCACATTGTTACCATTTTTCTCTGCTGATTTCTCTTATGTTTAATAAGACTGAGGACCACTGAAAACCTTTGCCACATTATTCACATTTGTAAGATTTCTCTCCAATATGAATGTTCTTATGTGCAGTAAGGTTTGAGCTCTGGTTAAACTCATTGCCACACTGTTCAAATTTGTAGGATTTCTCACCAGCTTGAATTTATGCTTAGCGTGCTATGAACACCAGATAAAAGCACTGCCAGTCTCCATATGCAGGGTTTCTCTCCTGAGTGATTTCTTCTCTGTACAGTGAGGATTGAATGTGAGGTAGTTTGCCCACTGTCCATATTTATAAGGTTTCTCTCCAGAATAAATTCATAAATGTCTGCAAAGATTCACAAATTAAAGGCTTTGTTAATTTTTGACCTTTGTAGAGTTTCTCTCCACAACGAATGTGTACTACTAATGATCTACATTAAGAGGCTTTAAGACATGTTTTAAATTTGAAAGGTTGATGTCCAGAGTAAATTGTTTTATGTTCAGAAAGGCTTGAGTACCAGTTAAAGACTTTGCCTTGACATTTGTATGGTTTCTCACCATAGTGAATTCTTTGCTATTCAAAAAGGTATGAGTGCTGAGTAAAGGCTTTGCCACATTCTTCACATTTGTAGGGTTTCTATCCAGAGTGAATTCTTTTATGTAAAGAAAGGCTTCAGTACTGGTTAATAGTTTTGCCACTGGTGGCACCTGTGGCTCAAAGGAGTAGGGCACTGTCCCCTTATGCTGGACTTGGTGGGTTCAAACCCACTCCCTGCGAAAAAATACAAATAAATAAGTAAGTTTTGCCACATTCTTGACATTTGTAGGGTTTCTCTCTAGAGTGAATTCTTTGGTGTTCAGAAAGGTGTTGAGTGCTAGTTAAAGGCTATGCCATGTTCTTCACATTCATAGTGTTATAACTGTTGCCACCCATAAGAAAAACACAGACCCCCACTTCAGGCTCAAATCAGATGGTGATTTATTGCACATGCACAGGTGGGTCGCTGGCCCAAGGCACAAACAGCCCTGAAATGCAGTACAGGGTGGTTTTTAATACCCTTTTTGTGCTGATGTAGCAAATCAAACATGTACAGAAGCGAAATGTACCCAGTTACAGGGCAGGGTTACAGTCAGGTAATTGGGTCAGAGAGTTACATCATGGCGGTTAGCTTGGGGTGGGGCTACAGTCAGGGGGCTGACACAGGGGGTTACATAGTAAGTTTGGCATGGGGACAGCTTGGAAAGTTCAATAGCTTGGGAAACTCAGTAACCTGGGAAACGCTGCTTGAGTAAGTTTTCGCCATTGTTTAGCTGGCTAGGGAGTCAGGGAACTCAGAGAACTTACTGGTCAGAAACCTGTTCTCAGAATTAACCCAAAGAGGAGTTTCAGATGGACAGGGACTCAGGCTGAAACAGTTATGGGCCTTTAGGGGTATTCTTGCCA
>CAUYON010100299.1:0-24342 GCA_963573935.1 Arctocebus calabarensis | reverse complement strand
TATAGTGATCAAGGAAATGCCATGAAGGATATCTGTAACAGTATGATCAAAATATTTCTGAATGTATATGAATCGTGCCCTGTGATTGCACCAATGTACATAATTATGATTCAATAAAATTATTAAAAAAAAAAAAGTTGGCCATGGATATAGGGTCAGGGCAGCCTGCCAAACATAATTTCTTAAAAAAGGAGAGGTAAAAACCTATTATACTTTGTCACCATGATCTATGTATAACTGTTACAAATTAAAGATCTGTAATGAGTTACCCTTTCTGCATGTTGTGATGAGTTATGTCTTACTGGCTTTTACTTTGTATTCTTAAAACACCATATGAGCTAATTAGACAGAAGCCAAGAGAATTAATAAAAAATGGCAATAACATAAGTGCACTGTATCTTGTGCTTCTGAATTGCTTCTTTGCAAAAAAAATTATTTTTGTGATAGTGCTAAGTTATACCTAAGTTAATCTTTCATAATGTAATATACAAAGAATTACCCTTATTGTTAGTTGTACTCACTGATCAACTTTTGTAAAAAGCTGCAATCAGAAACATTCTAGAAAATTATATTTTTCTCTGAATCACAATGTAACTTAAAAAATGAAAAATATAAAAACTCTTCAAATGTATGAAGTAATATTACAGAAATAAAAAGTAAAGCTGAAAAATTGTATCATTGTATGAATAGGATATGGATCCAGAAGATAAATTAATTAGTTTATATTTTTAGGTATAGATCTATAGTTTTTTTGTGATTTCCCTTATATATTCACATCAAAAAATTATGCAAATGAATTTTTCTCTATTCAAAACTCTGTGGCGAACTGCATTACAGGAGAAGCAACCATCATATAAATAAATAACGATCAGTAATAAAAAATGTATTTAAAGGACAATGCCCATAGCTCAGTGTGTAGGGTACCAGCCACATACACTGAAGCTGGTGGGTTCAAACCCAGCCCTGGGCCAGCTAAAATCAATAATGACAAAAAATAGCTAGCTGTTGAGGCGGGCAGCTGTAGTCCCTGCTACTTGGGAGGCAGAGGCAAGAGAATCGCTTAAGCCCAAGAGTTTGAAGTTGCTGTGAGCTATGACACCACAGCACTCTACCAAGGACGACATAGTGAGACTCTGTCTAAAAAAAAAAAATGTATTCAAAGAGCAGAAAAAAGGAGACATTAATTAGAAGAAAATTTTTTTGTCTTCTGCATGAATTTCAAGTTTTCCTCATGATATTGACCTACAGAGCCCTGCAGTACCTCATTAGCAAATGCAATGCTCTAAACAGGCCACACAGTCATACTAGGAAAAGCTTATTTCACTGGTTCTTTTTGGGCTTTCAAAAGCTAGAATTAATATCCAATGGCAAGAATCCTGTTCTGATAAACTCTTCTTTATCTAAATACCTGCCTTTCTTCTGATTTCCACTGACTCTGCTGGCCTGAAGATAGAGTGAGCCATCTGATGGAAGATAAACTCTCCTATCTGCTTTCCACCCTCATTGAAGAAAACCTTTGAATTTGTAACTTTGGTGGAAGATACATATCACACAATCTTCAGTTGCCAGGAATTCAAAAAGTGGGCCATGGCAGTCACCGCTGGAATCTGGCCTGTCTGCTTTTATTTTATTTTGTTTTTTCAAGTCTCAGTACAGAATACTTAACCGAAATGTAGTGCACTTAACCAGAAAGTTCCTGCAATATCTTCGGCAGGAATTTATTTAAACTATGTGGCAGGTCTGCTGAAGAAAAGCCATTGAAGTGCTACTGATCTTGCCCTGGGTCCCATTACAGTTCTAATTTCATTCAGGTTCCGTATTCTTTCGAAATCCTATGTGTTTACACACTTTCTGAGCCAACAAGACACAAAGTAGATTTTGCTTTAGAGAAGTCAATTCAAAGGAGATTTCAAGGCAGAATCTATAGTTAAACCTGACATTCTTCAATTAATCAAAATTTATCCCCTCCCCCAAGATTTTAAAGTACACCTCCTATCACAAAAAAAAAAAAATGTTTTCCAAGCATTTATGAACTTAATAGCGATAGCATCATCTGTTATCCAAATGAAATAGAGAAAGGGCATGGTTTCATTTCCATACTGCAAAACCCTAAAAATCCCACATGCAGAGTTTTACCCTTGGTTCGGCAATCTTATTGAGTGGGGACTTATTTCCAGCACTTTTTCTTCATAATTAGCTCTTTGATGCTATTTACCTCCTGGGCAATTGCCCTGCTCTATGTCCTTTCCTCAATCGTCATTTTTAAGTTCCCTTGGTTTTGGATGTCAAATGAACATACCACTAAGAAAAACTGGGCTGAAATCAGAGGGACACCAAGAAGCCTGGATTCAACGAGGCTTCCTAATCCCGGCGCTTCACCCCTGTGCTAACATGTCCACCTGTGTCCTCAGATCAGAATGTCTCCACGTTGGTGATCCATGAGTCACTTTTAGTTCACTGAGGACCACGTATAGTTAGTATTTCTTTTTCTCTGTAACCTCTTAAAATGTTTGGATTTCTTTCTCCATTAATATTTAGCCAACATTTATTGAGAACCAAGTATAATGTAAAGTGTTAAGGGCTGAGTAAGACATAAATGAAGGCTCGGCACCTGTGGCACAAGCGGCTAAGGCACCAGACACATACACCTGAGTTGGCGGGTTCGAATCCAGCCCAAACCCGCCAAACAACAATGATGGCTGCAACCAAAAAATAGCCAGGCGTTGTGGAGGGCACCTGTAGTCCCAGCTACTTAGGAGGCTGAGGCAGGAGACTCGCTTGTGCCCAGGAGTTGGAGGTTGCCGTGAGCTGTGACACCACAGCACTCTACCCAGGGTGACAGCTTGAGGCTCTGTCTCAAACAAACAAACAAAAAAGACAGAAATGAAATACACATAGACCAGAGTATGAATAATAGGGGAGGAAGCAGAACTGTTTCATGAGCAAAGACCACATCTTGCATTCTGTGGGTTTGCCATAGTTACTAGTTTATGAAAACCTGTTTTAGACCCAAGTGAAAGTCAGTTTGTGATTTCTGCATGGGGAAGAATAAATGAGTCCACCATGTCCTGTTTGGTAAATTGACATAAAACCAGGTTTGGAAAGTTGCTCTAATCCACAGATAATCAAATTCCTACTTCTCAATTTCAAGACTTTCTAACAAAACCAAAAGAACAATGGAAATAAAACTATTTTGCCAACCAGGAAAAGAAAATGATAATTAATGGATTATTGAATAATAATTCAAGTGAGGATTATTTAAAACTATCTGATGAGATTCCTTTCCAGTTTTATTTTTATTTTTTCTTTGGTTGAATAGATCTAATGGGTTGAGAGATTTCCAAGGAGAAATCAGAAAATTTTTGAAATATTATCTTCCTGACAGGCCTTTTATTGAATCATGATGATTTACTTTGGAAAACAACTTATTTATGGATCTTTTGGAACTACTTTGCATTTTAAGAAATTTTTTAATTCTTTTATCCTTCTTTTTTTCAGCCAAATATTGTGAAGCAAAACATTATTAAATTCTAAGTGACATATTTTAGAATATATGTCACTCTCATTTAAACACGTGTCTACTACTCAGATGTGGTAGGTAAGGATACGTGGTAGGACCAGGCTCCAACGTTCAAATGATTTACAATTGATTTGGGATCCCACCAGCAATTTCTCTTGCCTTCACTTCCTTTCTCAAGCCTCAGGTCTTACTCATGGTGGCCTTAAGAACCCTGGATATGACAGTAAGCCTGAAGGAAATGAGAAATAAACAAGAGCTGTGACACATGGGACTTTGGGGAAGCTGACCCCCAAGTAGGACAGACAGGGGTGAAGGAGGGAGGGCAGTTGCCCTGCTCTGGGGACAGCTCTTTCCACTCCGAAGAAGCATCCTTTTGTTTCTGCCCAAATTCCTTCACTTCTTTTTTATTTATAACCTGAAATCCTACCAATTAGAAAGTGGTTTGAGTTAACAAATCTATACTTCTAAATGTGAAAATAGGCCTGGCATAGTGGCTCATATCTGTAATCCCGGCACCCTGGGAGGCCAAGGCAGGTGGATTGCTTGAGCTCAGGAATTTAAGACCAGCCTAACCAAGAGTGAGACCCCTTCCCTATTAAAAAAAATAAAAATAAAAATAAACAGGGTGGCGCCTGTGGCTCAGTGAGTAGGGTACCGGCCCCATATACCAAGGGTGGTGTGTTCAAGCCCAGCCCTGGACAAACGGCAACAAAAAAAATAGCTGAGCATTGTTGCAGGTGCCTGTAGTCCCAGCTACTCGGGAGGCTGAGGCAAAAGAATCGCCTAACCCCAGCAACTGGAGGTTGCTGTGAGCTGTGTGACACCACAGCACTCTACAGCGGGCGATAAAATGAGACTCTGTCTCTACACAAAAAAAAAAAAATAGGCAGGTGCTGTGGTGGGTGCCCGTAGTCCCAACCCCTGGGCAGACTGAGGCAAGAGGACTGCTTGAGCCCCATAGTTTGAGGTTGCTGTGAGCTATGACACCATAGCACTCTACCCAGGGTGACAAAGTGAGACTTCATCAATAAATGAATAAATGAATGAATGAATGAATAAATGTGAAAATACTCCTGGGAGGATTAAATGTAATACCTCTCATAGGAGAATACTATATGGCTGACTCTGTGCTAAGTCCTGTGCTAAGCAGAAAAGGAAGATATCTTTGAAGATGAAGAAAGCACAATCCCTGACTGCCTAAAACCAGAATCTGGTAGGAATGAAAGGTATGTAGGCAGTTACATGATGATGTGTTGTATGATTTAATTAAAAGGTGATTGCTCAGGGGTATTTGCAAAAGCTTCGCTGTAAATGTGACTCTAGAGTTGGACCTTGGAGGGTCAACTGAAGATCGCAGGCAAAGAAGTGGCGTCAAAGTGTTTCATTCAGAGACCGTGGTCTGGATAAGACAAGGGCAGGAAAGGGCCCTATGTGGCCAGGAGGAAATATTTGGTTTGACCTCAAGGTGTATAGGGCTTGTGAGAAATCACAGAGATGGTAAGCAATAAGGATTTGATCAGTAGATTGTAATGGAATTAGTAAGCTCTGTTTAAGACGTCATTTATTTCAAGACAAGGTCTCACTCAGTTGTAGCACCCTGACCAGAGACCAGTGGCATCGTCATAACGTAACGCAATCTCAAACTCCTGGGCACAAACAATCCTCCTTCCTCACCTTCCCGAGGAACTGGAATGACAAGCGTGTACCTCTATGCCATGCCAATTTTTCTGTTTTTTGTAGAGACAGGATTTAGCTATTTTGCTCAGGCTGGTCCTGAGCTCTGGGCTTCAAGGGAGTCCCCTGCCTTGGCGGCCCAAAGTGCTAGGATTACAGGTGTGTGCCACCACACCTGGCTAAACTGTATCTTTTATCCAAAGGAAAGGCATGAAAAAATGCTAAAAATAGGATGATAGATCCAAATCCGTATGTTCAAAAGATAATTCTGGTAGCAGCACTCTTTTGTAGATCGCATTTGCTTTTTCTTCAGAACTATCTAGGCAGCTAACTGGGAAAGAAGGAAAGCCAGGCAATATTATTCTCCTTTGAGATGGAATAGTCCTGCAAGGGATGCTGCAAGGGGAATTCAGACCAAAAAGGGAAGAAGACATTAACAAATTTCAATAGTTCAGTACCTGCAGCACAGTGGTTACGGAGCCAGCCACACACACCAAGGGTGGCAGGTTCAAACCTAGCCTGGGCCAGCTAAATGAACGATGACAACTGCAATAAAAAGTAGCCGGGCATTGTGACGGGCACCTGTAGTCCCATCTACTTGGGAGGCTCAGGCAAGAGAATTGCTTACGCCCAAAAGTTGGAGGTTGCTGTGAGCTGTGGTGTCACAGCAGTCTACAGAGGGCGACACAGTGAGACTGTGTCTCAAAAAAATAAAATAAAACAAAGATGGATTGTTTTAAAGCAGGGTAGGAAAACTATTTACTCATACAGAGTTTTTGTACAGCATGTGAGCTAAGAATGTTTCTACATGCTTAAGTAGTTAGAAAAAAAAATCCAAAGATTAACAGTACATTTGTGGCACCTGAGAATTATAGAATATTCAAATTTCAGTGTCCACTAATAAAATTTTATTCTAACATAATGATACCCATGTGTTTATGTATCATCTATAGTAGAATTGAATGTTTGTGACCCAGACTATGTGGCTTAAAAAGCTAAAATACTGGCTCTTTGGTCCTCCTGTTTGACAAACAGCCGCATCTTCTCATGCAGTGCTAGCCACATCCCCGAGGCACCATGGTAAAAGAGAAGGTCGGAATAAACAGTGTTGCCCGTATTGGGTGCCTGGTCACCAGGGCTGCTTTTAACTCTGGGAAAATGGATATTGTCACCTTCAGCGACCCATTCATTGACCTCAACTACGTGATCTACATGCTCCAGTATGATTCCACCCATAGCAAGTTCAATGGCACAGTCAAGCCTGAGATGAGGGTGAACCATAACAAGTACAAAAACAGCCTCGGCATTGTCAGCAAGGCCTCCTGCACCACCAACTGCCTAGCACCCTTGTCATCCATGTCAACTTCAGCATTGTGGAGGGACTCATGACCACAGTGCATGCCGTCACTGCCACCCAGAAGATTGTGGGTGGCCTCTCTGGGAAGATGTGGAGTGATACCATGGTGCTGTCTAGAACATCATCCCTGCCTTGACTGGTGCAGCCAAGGCTGTGGGCAGGGTCATCCCTGAGCTGAATGGGAAGCTCACTGACATGGCCTTCCACGTCCCAATGTCAATGTGCTGGTCATGGACCTGACCTGCCACCTGGAGGAGGCTGCCAAGTCAATTATGTCAAGAAGGAGGTGAAGCAGCATCAGAGGCCTCTCTAGAGCATTCTGGACCATACTGAGCACCGGGTTGTCACCTCCAATTTTGACAGTGACACCCCTTCTTCCACTTTCAATGCTGGGGCTGGCATTGCCCTCAATGGTCACTTTGTCAAACTCATTGCCTGGTAAGACAATGAATTTGGGTACAGCAACAGGGGGATGAGCCTTATGGCCCACATGGCCTCCAAGGAGTAAGAGCCCGCAGATCACCAGCACCAGCCAGAGCACAAGAGGAACAGAGAGGCCCTCAGCTGTTGGGGTGCCCCTGCCTACTCAGTCCCCCCCTCACTGAGCATCTCCCCTCGACACAGTTTCCACACCAGACCCCCTAAAGAATAGGAGAGGCCTAGGAGCCCCACCTTGTCATGTAATATCAGTAAAGGTCCCTGTGCCCAGCCAAAGGAAAAAAAGCTAAAATATTTACTATCAAGTACTTGTAAGAAAAAATGTGCAGGGATATTTTTAAAAAGCTGTGAGTCTGTGAGTCTGGAAATAGCTAACCTTCTTTCTTCCTACTGCCATTGGGTCAGTAAGGTGCGAGTGACCTAGAAGTGAGCGTCTGAGTCCTGTGTGATGCTGCATCAGCTTTGCCAAGTCTGAGGCTTTGCTGCACCCCTGTGTTCTGGCGCTCAGGGAAGTGTGCCCTTTCCTGATGACCCGCTGGTACCATCTGACTCCTGCACCATAGGCCCAGAACCTAGGATTCAGAACTCTGACTGTTATTATAAGCATTTTGATTCAACTGTTTGTTAAATGAGTTAAAGTTAATAAGTTTTCAAAAGGATTTGGGGGCTAACTTGGAAACTTTAGGAACATGTTCACCCTGATGAGAAAAATGCACTTGCAAAAACAACCTATTTGTAAATTATAGAGCTGCAGATTGAGGCTTAAGTTGTGTGATAGAATTTTCATTCAAATGCTTGAGGCTAAGTCAGTGTGATTTAACAGTGTTGAGGCTCATAAAAGATGTCTAGGTCTTGGAAACGTGCCAGTAAGTTTTCCTGATTACTACATACTGACTATTTCAGATTACAGTTAGAAAGCTCATGAATGAGGCAGACAGGATGTCACCCTAGGTTAGTTTTATGACCTGGAATTTATGACTGACTTCCAATTTAGTCTGGGAAAAAAGATGTCAGGGTTGGGGTTCAAGAGGGTGTGGATTAGTTCATAGGACTTAAGTGAAAATGTATTTATTGATAAAATTTATGTGGAACAACTCTGCAAAAATATTTCTGGTTTTTAGGCTTAAAGCATTATATTAAATGTTTTACAGAATTTTTTTTTAATCCATTGCAGAAAGAGTTATACAGTGCTGAAGAAGTACCTGACTCTTTGTCAGATCCTGGAGATGCAAACAAAAATAATACATGGTTCCTTTCCTCAAATAATGTACTCTCTGGATAAACCAAAGAATAAAAGGGCAATAAAGAGCCATAGAAAAAATGAAAGTATCATTTAGTTCAATTGTTACAGAAAGGGAGTAGCCATTTCAAGATAAATGTGTTAATATTTATAAAGCATCCAGAGCTTTTTCCAGAAAGTTTCTGAGCAAATACAAGATTAGTGAAGACCAAGACAATGTCCATTTTGAACCCCAGACACAGTAAAAAAGACTTAATGGTATATTTTGGTCATTAATCCTAAAGTTGCAAAGGCAATCGTCATTCATGATAAGCTATTACATGCTCAGCATCTGAATCTTGACGGTTAAAAATCTGTATCTCCAAAAGTTAACACCATGAAATACATAACATAATGAGTTCAATACGTGTTTATTGAATAAATGAATGCCACTACATTTTGGTGACATATAGTTGGAAAATACAACTCTGAAATTGATTTTAGGAAATGCTAGCCCATCATCCAAAAGATATTATTCAGGAGGCACTAAGTCACAAAATAGCAGGAGGCAAGAAGCTTGCCCATAGCAATTATGAGTCCTCTGTATTAAACAGAGCAAGAGGAGGGAAGTTCCTATATATGACTAATCATCTGAGTTCACTATTCTTCACTTCCTTGTAAGTACAGTGAGACTTTCCGGGACTCTTGGCCTTGTGGAAAGAAACTGCTTTGAAACATTCTGCATAAGAGCATTATTTACTCTTTGTAAAATGGAACAATAATGAGAGTGATGATAACAGTAGTGATAATAAATCCAAGCTGATATATTAATAGATGTAATACGGTGTAATATAATAATGGTAAATACACTGGAAAGATTAAACATGTAATATTTTTAAAGCACTTACAAAGTTTAAGAGACAATTATTGTTCTATATGTGTTCATTGTATTGCTATTGTTACCCATGTTTACTGGGAAGCACAATAATGCAGATAAACCAAAATTATTTCTTCTGAATTTTGAAATTAACTGTATAAGATTTTGTTCACGAATAGTTTTTCTTTAATAAAATCTGCTCTTGTTTTCATTTTTTGTTTACTCATTCATCCATAAATGTTTATTCATTCGATAAGTAAACAAGTAGTAGTTTAGTTGATTATATCTCCCCCCACCCTTTTAGGGGGAGCAGGACTGAAAATCCAAATATATCTTGGTTCCTTTCTCAGGAGCGTACACTCTGTGTGGGGAGCCAGATAAACAGTCAAGGACAGAGGCGTCACCGTGGCTCAGGTGTGCTTAGGTACTTGGAGGTAGAGGTTCCAGTCCACAATTCAGGGTTAAGAAACATTCCCTTTAAAGCACTAACGGTTGGGCATAATTGTGAGAAATTAGTAAAATTTGGCTAGGTAGGGAAGGTGGGAGCCAGAATTATTCTAAGCAGAGGAACTATGGGAAAACACACATTAAAAAAAAAAAGTATGCAAATTTTTTTATTTTAATTTTTATTTATTTATTTCATTTTTTGCTGAAACAAAGGATACTTGTTGAGTGTCTTACATATTTAGCGTCTCCAAGTTCAGACACAGTAACACAGATCCGAGTGTAAACACTATGACGGTGAGGTGACCCCAGGACGCTCTTGGATGTGTGTGGAAAGTAAGGTGGGGAAGGAAAGGCAGGGAAAGGCAGTCAACAAAGGCTTTTTTATCAGTTCTGTTAAGACTATGAGTAAATGGAAATCACACTGGGGACTCTGGGAGTTGACACAGCACATCAGGGCTCAGTTATCTAACTTGAGGGCAAGGGAGTTACAGCACAGTCACACGCCACATGACTTTGGTCAACGATGGACCTCAGGTACTGTGGTGGTCCCACAAGTTTATAATGCAGCTAAAAAACAACTCTTAATCACCTGTTGAACATGTAGCGCCGATAGCTGTTGTAACAGTGTAAACAAACCTACCAAACTGCCATCCGATGAAGTCCAGCGCTTAACAATTATGTCCAGTACAAAATGCTCGCCATAATACTTCATGATACTAACAAGTGACTATGTTCCTGGGGTTGTGTATTCACTATACTAAACTTTTTAGCATTATTTTCGAGTATACTCCTTTTGCTTACTAAAAGCAACAAAACAAAACTGTCACACAGCTTCAGGAAGGTCCTCGAGGAGGCTTTCCAGGGAAAAATCATATTACCATAGGCGAGGACAGCTCCGTGCCTGTCACTGCTCCTGAATGCCTTCCGGTGGGATGGGATGGGAAGATGGAAGACCGTGAGTGGTACTTATGACCTTGACCCTGAGGTCTAGGATAGTGTTTGTGTCTTAGGTTTTTTTTGTTGTCATTAAGTGTAAAAGGTAAAAAAGAAAAAGTTAATAGGGAAAGCTTATAGAATAAGGATATCCAAAAGGAAATATTTTTGTAAAGTTGTACAATGTGTTTGTGTTTTAACCTCAGAGTTATTACAAAAGGATCAAAAGGTGTGTAAAAAAATTAAACGGTTTATGAAGTAAAATAGTTTAGGTTAATTTGTTATTGAGGAATGAATGCAGTGTGGGCTCAGTGTCCGGTGCTCGTGGTCATCAGTTGCTCACCCAGAACAACCCCCAGGCCAGGAAACTCCGTCACGGGAAGGGCCCTATACAGGTGTAGCAGTTCATATCTTTTATATTGTATTTTTACTGTGCCTCTTCTTACCACTGCCTAAGTATTCAGTATAGTAATGTACTGCACACGTTTGGAGCCCTGTAGAATAGGCTGTACCATGCAGCCTAGGCATGCAGTGGTTTACACCACCAGGGTTTGTGGAAGTTCACTCCGCAGTGTTCACACAAGGATGAAACCGGCTAAAGATGCGTTTCGTAGAATGTTTCCCTCTTTAAGTGATGCCTGATTGTATTTCTTTATGCACCCTTGACACTGATGGCTGAGGATCGCTGGGGGAGAAAGAGCTCAGGCAGTTGAAATCAGTGTCACTGCAAAGGTAAGGAAGGTCCTAGCTTGGGGACGAGGGAGGGGACTTTGACAGCATCAACAGTACTTGCCACACTGTGCACGCCTGGCAGGTAAACTGAGAGGAAGAGCAGCTGATGTAGAGGTTTTGCTGCTAAATGGAGGAACTTGAACTCTATCCTGAGCATTAGAGGGAGCTTTTGAAATTTTTTTAATGGGGAAAGAGAAACAGGTTTGGTTTTGTAAATTCTACTCCTACTATCTCTTTGGGAAATGGATTAGAAGTGGCTAGACTAGAGGTGAGTGGCTTTAATTTCAAAGCAGGGGCGTTCTACTGACAAAAATCATGTTGGTCCGAGTCACAGCTTCACACTGTGTGGAAGAAAAAGGAGAGGGAGAAATCTTTGAAGATTTCAAGTTTCTATCCAAGAAAACTAAGTACAAGGCAGTACCTTTCTTCCAGGTTGAGAATTCAAAAGAAGACAGCTTTCAAGGGCAAAAAATCAAGGAGATAAGATCTGGAAATTCCGACTGTATAGACTGACTCCAGACTTCACCAAACGTTTCTAATTGGGAGACATAGCTCTAAACCTTCTCAGTCTACTAAGGGTGCTTGACGCCAAGCACTAAAGAGTTTCTAGGCGTCCAGAAGATGGAGAAGACAGGTGAGCAATTACAAGACAGGAGTATTGGCACGAAATGGCACAGGGAGACTTGGGTTTCCAGGGGAAGCCAGAGGAAACTGTACCCAGACCGTCTTCTAAATTTAAACATGAATGATATTTATTGGATTAATAAATGGAGGGGTGGGACATCCTTCACCTGTGTGAAGACAAAAACGTATAGAAGGGCAAAACCTGAAACTCATGCTAAGTTAAACCAGGTTAAGTTGCTTTCTCGCTATAAGAAGCATATTCCTGGGGAATGAATGTGAGCTCCCTGGGTGCTGGAAAGAGACCTATTCCCAGAAGGCAGGACGCGTCAGGTGCTCAGTAAAAGTTAGTTGAAATGACAGGGCCTATTCAAGTGAACAATGCAAACTAATGTAATGTAATGTGACGTAAAACAATTTCAGAGAGGCCACTTACCTGCTCAAAGGGAGAAACACTAGTAATCAGGTAATTTTATTCACTCAATAGCTATTTAATCCATCGAGGACACAAACGGCAAGTTGCTTTATCTACTGGTTAAGGAAGGACCTATTGGAACACCTGCCAGGCAAAAACAATGTTTACCCCACTGTCCTTACTTAGTGGAAAGAATGACCTATGTAAATAAAAAGGCGTCCTGATTCAGATTGTTTTATTTATTTAAAAAACTCTTCCTTACTTTAGTCCTGGTCAGAGAGGTCCTACTTTAAATATAACTAACTAAACCAGTTTGCCTAATTTGTTGTGCTAACGTCTGGTAACTCCTCTGTTCCTTCCTTAACACCTGACTTTAGCACCAGACTCAGAGTACTAAGTGTGCCGGGCTCTCAGGAATTACTTGACTTCTGAATAAAATGCGTTCTTTTCCCCCAATGATTCTGAAAGTTTTCCGCATTGTGGTGAGCTTTTTTAGTCTTCAAAAACATCCTTCATTTTCCTAGTGACAGAACTGCTCTTTGGCTTTAGAGACCTTTCTGAATAGCGTTCTGGAGAGTTTCTCTCAGTTTCACCTCCTCCCACAGCCGAAATATGGGCACATGACCAGCTAGGCAAAGCTGATGCTTTTAAAATCGAATTTGAACTTTGAATAAAGTGACAGAGGAACAGAATATGGTTAATACTTCTTACTCTTCACATATGCGGAGCTACTTTAGTTTTCATTTTTCCCTTCCATAGTTTTGCTTTGATCTATGACCTGCCCATTGATTGTAAGACTTTTGGCTTTTGGGTTATCTCCTCCAGAATTAGATTCTATTGCTTATAATCCAAGAATTCTAGTGCGCATAATTCTACGAGTCTATGAAACTCAGCAAGAACAAGAAGTGGAAGAGAAAGAAGGAAATAGCACAGAACTATGCTGAGTGGAGAGGAATATTAAAATGTAAAATAATTGCTCTAGAGAGGAGTATTTTTTTTTAATTAGTAAATATGAGGCTTTCAGATTTAGTGAGTGTGATATTGGGAGGCATGTTTAACTAGAGATTTCCAGGCGTGCTCCCAAAGATGTTGATCTGGGAGGGCTATGTGCCTGGGAATCTGGACACACAGATTGGTTAGCCTCCAGCTGATTCTCAGACCAGGCTTTGGGAGAAGCTGCTTTCAGTCACGCTATATAAAAAGGGGGCAGTTAATCAGATGTGCAAGCACAGCAAAACCTGCCTTCTCTTTGCTGCTCGGCTAAACAGTGCCAAACTTCTAGTACAATATTTATAAAATATTCTAACTTAGCTAGTGACAATGAAGACCTAGTAAGTAAATTCTAAGATATATTGACCTATAAGAAAATAACGAAGACTAGTTTCAAATTTTTATTTCCTGGAGCAAGGGGAAACTTATGCAAACTAAAACCACCATTTTTATTTTATAATCTTTTTTTATAATTTACCTAAAAGCAGCTTTCAGGTTCGGCGCCTGTGGCTCAACAGGCTAAGGCGCCAGCCACGTACACCTGAGCTGGCGGGTTTGAATCCAGCCCGGGCCCGCCAAACAACAATGACAGCTGCAAACAAAAAATAAATAAATAAATAAACAAATAAATAAAAGCAGCTTTCATACGGGTGTAATTTCGTACGGGCTAAACTGACACTTTGCTTAACTACTTTTATAATATTATTCAATATAGATCCTATGCAGAAGTTTCATCCTGGAAAAAAAGAATAGTATTTTAAAATTCCTTTTAATTTTTAAACTCAACAACGTGACTGAACAGCTGCTTATTAAATACAAACCAGATCCCCACTGTTCCACTAGACACAGGGAAAGACACAAGAAAATGTATAAAGTGAAAGATTTCATAGTATAACCATGAAAAAGAGATTTGAAAGTTGATTTTGAAAGCCAGAAGCTAGTGAAGGCATCATCAGGGGAATATGATGGCACCGTTGTAGAAGGGGGAACCCAGGCCCGCCCGACTCGGTGCAGCCCATGTGATACTGTGACACCAATGGGCAGGAGACGGTCCTCCTGTCTTACTCCTGCGCGTGACACTCACAAGGTTTATGCAGAGGGGAGAATGTGCAGTGCAACCAGGCCTCTGAAGTCCTGAGCTAGTATTTAGAAATTAGTCATGGACTTAAAGAAGTAACTTTTATTTTTATAGACCCAAGCTCACTGAAAGAAATCAAAGAAATGGTATGAAGCAAAAAGAACTTTTCTTTTTAATTTCATCTTTAAACCATTTTTTAAAGCTGTTTGCTCTATGCTGCTGGTACACGTGATAATCACGAGAGACTCTGGGTGTTGTAACATTTACCAAACATCCCCTTCTTGTAGCAGAGCCAGGAATATGTTCAAGGGGAATTGTTTTTCCTCTAACTTTTCTTAGTGCTATTTTGCGTTGGTCTTTGGCTTTTCCTTACCCGTTATCTCAGTTTATCTGCTAATCCTTACTTCGGATAAAAGTCTCAAGCTGTAGAGAGGAAGGGGAGATTCCCTTGCTTTCTTGATTAGCACCAGGAATGTGGAAATTTTTAATCCAATTGAACATGACTCAGTGACTGTTTACTGAATATACACATGATGCTCAGTCCTCTTTTAGATGCCGGGAAGATGAATAACACGGGCCCAGACCCGAGGAGTGGGGAATTCTGCTGAAAGATAAAGTAGACAAGAATTAGATGAAGTCTTTACAAAATGACAGGGGAAGTTTGTGGAGACGACGGTGCTGACGGTGGTGGTGTGCCTTAGCAAGGAGATACTAGAGCTTAAAAACACACTTGCTAATATGAAGCCAATTTATAGCTTTCATATGAAGGCTAAAACCCAATTCTAATCTTTTTTTTTTTTTTCCCCAGTGAGGTGCTTTGAAATTCTATACATAGGCTCCTGGTAGGCAGTCCTGAATAGTTTCTGATGCTTCACACTTACACCTTTAAAACAGCTTGGAAAGGAAGTAAATGGCTCTAATGATGCTCTGGGAAAAATGATTGCTGTGAGACTTAACAGAAACAATGTGGTATTAAAAGCTCAATCTAGACACGTTAAAATTCTGAAAAGTTTATTTGACTCCTGATCGGGCAGCATCAGATTACGGGGGCTCAGGACAGACTGACAGGGTGAGAAGGGAAGACTTCATAAAGTGTTCTTGAAAGCAAGGCAATGAAACTATCCGACTAAGGTGGAACAATTGCCTTAAAGTCCCAGTTCGTGGGCAGTTAAGCTTTAGTTTTGTTTTTCTAGGATATGCGTGTGGACCCTATGTTGGGTTCCAGTTTGCTTCTATGGGGACCAGGGTGCTGGAGCTGCCTCAGTCTGGTAACTTCCCAATTAAGATGTTTGTTCTTTTTATTTTAGCAACATTAATGTGTTCAATAAATGTCTTCTTCTGTGTCCATCTCCTGACACAACACACCAAATAAAATATATTAGTGCATATGGGTTATTGATAAAGTAAATGAAGTCAACCCGACAAAGGCTCATTGACATTATTAACAATGCGTGGTGAATATTACTTCTTACAAACATTCTTACTCTTGTCCACCAGATTGTTTCCAGAGTACAGATGGCAGATGTACAATATTAATGACAACAACATGTCGAAATTAAGATGGAAAATTGAGGCTCGGCGCCTGTAGCTCAAGCGGCTGAGGCGCCAACCACAAACACCAAAGCTGGCGAGTTCGAATCCAGTCTGGGCCTGCCAAATAACAATGATAACTACAACAACAACAAAAAAAAATAGCTGGTGTTGTGGCAGGTGCCTGTAGTCCCAGCTGCTTGGGAGGTTAAGGCAAGAAAATCACTTAAGCCCACAAGTTGGAGGGTGCTGTGAGCTGTGACGCCACTGTACTCTATCCAGGGCAACTGCTTGAGGCTCTATCTAAAAAAAAAAAAGGAAAATTGATTTCAAGAAAAACTATTTTCCACAATCATGTTATATTTATACATACTTTTATTATTTTAATATGCATTTATTATGTTTCCAATTACAGGTTTAGTATGCATTCTATTTTTGGTACTGTAAAGGCACACTCAAGAAGTAATTGAGGATTTATGAATATGCATACACTTTTTCATCTTACTTAATTCCAGCATTTACATACATCATATTCCCTATGAAAACAATGCAATTTAAGATATCTTTAGTTCTTCCTCTCATGGAAGCTTTCTTCTAAAATTTTTAAATGAATATTGGGCCTTCACTTTGAGTATATTTTAACAATCATTTCTGAATTAATAGAAATTCTGAATGACCTTTTTAAAACTAGAAAATTATTTGATTTTTTAAAATGATACATTGCTGGATAAAAGCAAGTAGATTAATTTTAAAAAAATTTAAAATTGTTCATCATTTTTTCTGATGGAAACTACATATTCCTAAGAATCTTTATTGTGTTTTCTTGGATGAAAGATATTTCTACACCAATCAATACATGCACATGTAAGGTAGAACATATAATTAAGGGGCTAATGGAAAATAATTTTATCAGCTTATTAAGGCAGTGAAAACTTTGTAAAGATTGCAATTTCATAATTATTTCATCACAGACCAAAAGTTTATTGAATCAACATCACTTAGAGATTTTCTGTCCTTTTTTTTTTTTTTTTTGAGATTTTCTTAAAGTGTAAATTCTTACTGAATTCTGAAGTCTGCTCTGAGGATACAGACTTTGATTTGTTTTTAAGACAACTCCTCAGGTTTCAGAATTAGACGCTAGATTGTAACAAAAAGGTGCAGAACTCCTTTCTGGAGTCTATATTGAGCTTGATTGAGTACTGTTTCTTCTATTATTTTTCTATAAACTATAAAAATAACTTGTCCATATATAGAATAGGGACAGTATATACTTCATAAAAGTCTAATATGGATTTTATCAGATACCCATTGGGAAGTTCCACACATAACAGGTCACCAGTAAATGTTAGAGGTATTTGAATATAGTCCAACACCCTCATCTTTGGTCTACCAACATAGATTATCCTAGCATTGCCATTATAACTTGACAGTTAGTTCCAGATAGTATGTCTTTTGTTTTTCTGTCTGAAATCCTGGGTCTCAGTTTGTGAAATTGTCTTCTATCTCATCGGGAATTAATTTTTTAAATCCCTGAGAAAGATTTGTTTTAAGAATCTTATGATTTTGCATTGCTGCTTATGTAGTAAGACAATGAGTTAGCAAAACTCTTCACTGAAGTCTACACCATTGAGAAAGGTGACATTTTCTCAAAAAGCAGAGTTTTTTCTTTTTGCAATTTAAAATATTTGGCTATTTTTATTTCATTTTTATTAAATCATAACTATGGAATTATAGGGTACAGTGTGATGATTTGATATACAATGTGGAATGCTTACGCGAACTAATTAACATACCCATTTACTTATTTTTTGTGGTAAGACATTTATAATTACTCTTAGTTGTTTTTTTGTGGTAAGACATAATTACTCTTAGTTGTTTTGAAATGTACCCTTGCATTATGCACATTAGGTGAGATCCCACCTAATGCCCTCTCTCCACCCTCCACTCCCACCCCCTCTTCTTTTGGGGGCATATTTGTGTTTTATCATTTGTATGAATGTGTAAGTGATTATATATTGGTTTATATTTGGATATATTTTTATATTATATATCCATATTTATATTTGGATATGTAATTTGGATTTTTTTTTTCCATTCTTGACATGCTTAACTAAGAATAATATGTTTCAACTCCATCCATGCAAACATAAAAGATGAAAAATATCCATCTTTTCATGGCTATGTAGTATTCCAGGGAATACATAAACCATAATTTGTTAACCGTTCCTGGGTAGATGGGTATTTGGGCTGCTTCCACACTTGGCAATTAGGAATTGAAAGAGCTGGTTTTAAAAGTGATGTCTTTCCATTTCTTCCTACTTCTATTCATACCTTAAGAATAACAACTTTTGGTAAATGACAAAAGTGCATGTTTATTGTGATGTTATATAGAAATAATAGATATTTTATTTTTATTGATAGCTAATTATTTAAAGTAATGAGGTGTGACGTATATGTGTCAGTTTATTGGAATTGATTGGAGGGATGAATCATGAATCCTCAACACATTCAACATTTCATGAAGAACAAATTTTTTTATCTGAGAGTTTGATAGAGGCTAGTTCAGTTCAAGCTACTGTACAGATGATCTCTGCTGCTGATAATAGATCAATAGTCTTTTGAATAAGAAGCCTTTAAATCAGGACAAAAATTGAACTGTATGATAAAAGAAGGATGAAACGATAGGATTCAATGTTTTATTCTTCTGTACGGTTAACCACAATTTGATTTTAATATTTGGCCTTTGAAACTGCTGAATCAGAGACTTCAGCCGCAATTAGGACTTATAAATTAGGGCAAGATCATAAAATTCTGGCTATGAAATTTCTTTCCTTACACATTTGTATAACAGGTTATTGTTTAAGCAGTTGCAAGGCCTCGGATAGAATAAAGAGAATCTTTATGAGAAACTTATGTTAGAAACATATATTAATATTAGGGTTATAAAAATGAATATATGTATGTACATACATATTTATGAAAAAGAATTCTGAGTTTATCCTTATTGAAGCCAGATTTTATGGGATTTCATTCTGTTTTATTTAAATCAACCCCATATTCTATTATTATAGAAAATTAATGCATTTTCTAAGATGTAAAATATTTGTAAGCACTTAGCTTTATGATGCCATATGATATTTCTGTTTTTCTAGTAGATACATTGATAAAACATCAAAGTTTATGTTGGTTTTCTTTTTGAAGTTTTTGGCTGGGGTCAGGTTTGAACCCACCACCTCTGGTATATGGGGCTAGTGCCCTACTCCTTGAGCTACAGGCACCACCCTTTATATTAGTTTTCAAATACACTTTCCAAGTTGACTGGGATGTGCTTAGGCATGTAAGAAATCTCACATTCTCAACACACAGAATGATAAACAATAAATGCAAATCTCTATTGTTTAAATGTTTACTTCTGTGACAGTCCAAAATTATCCAAATGGCACAAAGCAGATGGAACATATGGAATAAAACTGCTTATTTTAAATTTATTCGCCTATGGCTGATTTAAATAACTAAATCTCTTTGTATATGTAAAATATCTTTATAAGACTGATAGATATTTAATGCTTCAAGAAATTCTGTTGAAGAAATTAATATTCCATGAAAAAGTCACAATCATATAACTATTTTAAAGAATTTGTGTTGATATTTTGCTGAAATAGTCTGCTTTGTGGCTTCTACTTTGTCATTTAAAAATTATTGTAGACAGTCTGGGTGCAGTGGCTCACACTTGTAACACTAGCCCTCTTGAAGGACAAGGAGAGTGAATATCCTGAGATCAGGAGCTCAGAGACCAGCTTCAGCAATAGCAAGACCCCCTCTGGACTAGAAAAATCTTTATGTAAGTGTATGCTGTTGACCCCCACAGTAATTCTCTATAAAAGACTTACCTTCATTTTAAGACACGGAAACTCAATTAAGCCTTTGAGAGATTATACTAACTTCTCAAGTCACAGACAGCTACTGAATGAATGACCTGGTATTAAATTCAGTTCTCTCTGACTTCAAAGCACATGATTTAGACAGATAGACTTTTCTCGGCCATGATTATCATTAAGGTAACTTCCTTAAACTATCTTTGGAATTTGACCAGATAGGTAAGAGAGAAAAATTTTGAAACAGCCTATTAAGATCTAATTTGGGATATAAAAGTAGATGATTTTAAATGAGTATTAAGAAATGAACAAACATGTGTGAATTAGTTATACTTTCAAAAAAGGGTTAAAATTGCATTTGTTTTTTTCTTTTCTTTCCAGATGACAGTACAAAAGAGCTATGTTAAAGAGAATTAGAATGTATTTTAAATGCTCAATATAGGTCTTGGCAACAGTTACTGCTATTATTGTTAGCTTTCTGTTTTAGATAAATATATTATAAAAATCTATGCATATGCATAACAGTATAATCATGAGCTGGTTACCACAGAACTAAAATCAAGGCATTGAAATATAAGCCGTGTAACATATTTTAGCATGACATTTGACAGAATTTCTGACTTTCCACACTGTTACAACTGAAGTTGAGAAGGAGGGGACTATTCTCAACCCACTACTCTGTGGGCTAATTTCTCATGAAGAAGAAAGTGGAGAAAAATTACTGTTATTAAAGCATCAATTCAGTTCACTGACATATTACTGCTTCAGAAAAATTAGAGGAAAAATTTCTGCTCATTAAACTTCAGAGCCACCATAGCAAATTCTAATGAGTTGCTTATTAAATTAGCAATTTTCTGTAACTGGCATGATTCATCAACTTCTCTTTCAGTCTCAGTTTTCAGATTAATAACTAACAGCTTAAATAGCTTGACATGACTGTTCAATCAAACTTAGCGTTATTAAGAGTCTACAGTAACTAAAACCGTTTTATATAATCAAGTGATGTTCAGTGTTTTAGGAAACATTGTTTTTCAATTGCTGTTCATGAAGCTTTTAGAAATATATTAATATCAATATATATGAATGTATAGCTTCAAATAAAATCATATTACTTATGGATTTACTCGATATATAATATTATTAAATAGTTACTAAATATAAAACTAGGACAGACTCTGCTCTCATGGAGCTGTATAAGATAGCATCCAGTATTAGGAGGAAAAATATAATGCAATATGAGGCAGTGGAGTGTGTTGAAGATGCCTCTTTGATGGCACATGCCTCTCATGTGACGTGATATTTGAGCAGAAATCCTGATGAGCCCTAAGTAATGCAAACTTCAGGAATCATACCACCTAGACAAAGTAATGAGCAAATGCAAATGACCTAAGGGAAAAGGGAAATGTGTCTTTTATTTGTAAAGAACAGAAGATCATCATGGCCAATGAGAGTGCGCCAAGGGGCCAAGGGTAGTAAAAAATAACCACAGCAGTCAGGTCACTTCATGGACCAAACTAAGTATCCTAAATAGAGTTTTGAAGGTGGTGAGAAGAAATGGAATGTTAGGATGATCAGGATTAGGGCGGGACCATGACCTGATTTAGCTGTAATGAAAAAGGCTGATTTTTCTAAGATGTGCTTTTGGAAACAAGTCATAAAGCTATGACATCAGTCAGGACAAAAATGAAGGAAGCTTCCTTCAGGATAGGAGTGGAGGAGGAAATGAAAATTATCCAGAATAAAGAGGCATATCTGTCTATTATCTAGCTATCTATTGTCAAACCAGAAGAATTTACTGATACATAAAGTGATATTTGAAATAAAGTCATTAATGACTCCACAGATGTTTGACTTGAACAATTGAGCAAATAGCAGTGTCCTTTATTAAGATGTAGAATGCTAAAATGGGGATTGGGTAGGATGATTTGGAGCAATAATTTTAATTTTGACATAAATTAGAATGGCCTCTTAGTTCTTCATGCGGAAATGTCATGTAGGAATCTACATGCATGAGCCAAAATGGAGACAAAGGAACAGGGCTGGGTCTGGAAGGACATGCTTAATAATCACAGTAGATAAAATCCGTGCATTATACTACAGAGGACACTCAGACAAATTGAGTCACCTGAGAAGAGTGAATAGATAGAAATCTGAGCCCCGGAACATTCTATGATTCAATTTTAGGAATCAGAAAGTATCAATAGAAGAAAAGCACAAAGAGAAGAAGTAGACGATTGGGTATTATAAAGGTTAATAATTTATCACTGAATGTGACATCGTGAAGGTGATCGGTGACTTTGTTGAGAACAGATTGGTTGGTTGGAAGAAGCTAAGAACCTGATGGCAGAGCCTTCAGAGGGAATGAGACTAGAGAAAGTGGAGACAGTGAGTAAGAGAATGTTTAAGGAGTGTGGCCATGAAGATAGGACATAATTAGAAAATCACTTAGAGGCAGATGTTGGTCAAGGGAGGATTATTTGTGTTCAAGATAAGAAATATTTCCACTTATTTTCAAGTTAATGAGATTTATCAAGTAAAGAGGAAGAAAGCTAATAATGAAAGACAGGCAGGGGTTTAATGAGGAGCTGAGCGGATGAGTAGATGAGAATGGATGCCATGCACTGCACTGCTGAAGGGGCTTTTGCTTGGAAGGAGAGACAAAGGTTATACTGTTAGTGGGAGGAAGGCTTTGTACATAACATGGCCTGGTGACCTGGTGATAATGAGAGGAAGACATTCTCTTAAGATTGGACCTGATTTCTCAGTGGAATAAGGAGCAAGATAGCTAATGGACCATAAGAAAGGAAGAGGAAATCGGAAGAATGGGGAGAATTTTTGGATTCATGTTAGGACAGTTCCTTGATAAAGACAATATGGTAGGGTTACCAGGCAGCCCCAAAGCCGTGTGCAATTTAGGGTACTCATTTTAGAGCTGTGATCACTGGTTCTTTCCATGTCTCCACATTCACAGGTTCAATAGATTCTGGGAAGACAATTGATTGACACAGGGCTGAGAGTGGATTGTGGATCAGTACATAAAGAAAACAAAAAGTTGTGAGGAAAAGTATTGATTTTAATGGTAGTTACATTCTCATTGCTTATTTCATGGGGGAGAGGGAGATGGGGAATGCAGGTAATTCTGTAGAGGGACAGGAAATGATTACTAGGGAGAATGAGTGGATCAGGGAGCAGAGGTTAGGTTTCAAACCCACAGGAAACCACCAGTCATCAAAGTTTGACCTCCTCATTAGGTAAAAGAGTTGCATCCTTTGAAAGTGTTTGCAAAGCTATGGCAAATAGTCCAGAATATAGTAACACCACAGGTACCATTTAGCAAACAAACCTTTTATATATGCATCTAGGGAAAAGGCCAGTGACTGATACTACTTTCTTTCATTCTTTCTTTTTTTTTAAATCTTTCATAGAGAGAGGGTCTACCTGTGTAGCCGAGGCCTATAGTGATCCTCCTGCCTCAGCCTTCCAAATGCTGGATTACAGGCATGAGTCACCATGCCTAACCCTACTTCCATTTCTAGGAGTGTAATTTCATTTGTTCTTTTGGCTTTTCCTTTTGTTCAAATACAGGATCGACTGTCTTGGTGACTTAGTCTCTGCTGACTCAGTCTCTGCTGAGTCAGTCTTTGTACACAACATATTCCTGCTGATTCAGAGCAGGTGGTCTCTGAAGCTGAGGTTTATATGGCTCTCTTTAGAGATTAAGAGAGAACATGTAATTCAGTAAGTGGTCACATGAGTGATATTGTGTACATATATACACTGCATACACACACATTCTAGTATATTGTGTACATATATACATGTATTGTGTACATATATACACATGATCATACATACATAAGCTAGTATATTGTGTACATATATACACATGGTCATTAACACTTGCTAGTATACTGTGTACATATTCACACATGATCATACACACATATACTAATATATTGTGTGCATACATACACATGTTCATTAACACATGCTAGTATATTGTGTACATATATACACATGATCATACACACATATGCTAGTATATTGTGTGCATATATACACACGGTCATTAACACATGCTAGAATATTGTGTACATATACACACATGGTCATTAACACATGCTAGTTTATTGTGTTCATATATACACACAATCATATTGTGTACATATATGCACATGATCATTAACACACATGCTGTATTATGTAATTGGTAAATAATAAGGTAGCTCTGTAATTAGTAATTTTTTTCTGGAAAAAATATTGTATCTAGTGCTAAATTTCTATAATTGTAGGATCTGTATTATAATTAGAAATTATGCTTCTGTATTTTACAGATTTTATGTAGTAAACTTTAATAAAATTTATAACTTCTATTTTTATTATCTTTTATTTATTTTTATTAAATCATAAACACATAGATCATAAGTACATTTATGCATTTATGGGGCACAATGTGCTGATATCATATAGAATTAGGAATGTTTACACCACACTGGTTAATATATACCTCATCTCATTTACTTAATTCTTGTGTTATTTTTATAAAACATTTCTTTTGGTATGTCACAATGGGAGCTAATTTGGGAATGATGAATATCAGTTAAGTGGATAAATGAATGAATGCACAAGTCCATGA
>CAUYON010100297.1:0-22385 GCA_963573935.1 Arctocebus calabarensis | reverse complement strand
TTAGTGGGGAGGTACCCAACAACACTCCCCCCCCCAAAACCTGTTATGGATGGTGAGAGGGGAGGAAGCCAGCAAGACTCCCCCCCCCCCCATCATCAGGTATGGAAGGAGAAAGGGACAGCAGTGTAAGGTTAACAACGGCGGACGAGACCACTAGCATAATGACAGCACTGAGGAGGATGTTTCTAAGCACACACATTTGGAACACAAGCCTATAATACACCTTGGCCTACATTAAAGATACCTCTAATCATACTGTTAAGATTTTTTTGAGTCCTTTAGTTCAGTTTGAGTGATCAGTTATTTAACAGAGATTACTTCCATAGTTACTTTGATTTTACAGAGGAATGGGGGAGGGAGGCTCCTAATAATCAAAATAATCCTCAGTGCCCTCCACACAAACTCAGATATTTAAGCCAACAAACTACAACTAAAAAAAATCTGTTAGAGCCACCGTCAAAGGACGGACACTTAGTTACTCTGTAAGTCCTTTGACTTAGAAATTCTACTGATGTCTTGGGCACAATACCAAGAGGCATGTTAAGTCACCTGCCACCGAGAAATGAATACAATGCTTTGCCCCTCAAGTCTGTTGAATAAAAATGATAGATGACTCCTCATTCTGTGACTCTGTAACTTTGACTCCTGACCACAGGTCCTCAGTGGTATCTGGAGCAAATGCTGTAATACTTGGGACATAGAAAGTGTGGAATTAATGACTGCCTAGGTGAGACCAGGACAGTTTCCTCTGGTGGATTTAACTGTAATTATGTATACCAAATAAACATTTGACATTTCTTGTCAACCCACAGGGTTTATGAAAAAACTGAGGTAGGAAAAGGGGTGGATGATGGGAGGTGCCTGGTGGGCTAAGTGTAAGCCGCACCAGCGACACATGCTAGGTCAACGAAGCATTGCTGTGGAAAACTACACTTGTTCTCCATGAATATATACAAATTGAAAGTAAAAATTCCTACCCATTCTGAGAAATAGCTGAGGAAACACTTCATATAGGAATTATTGAACCATGATTATTGCTTGAACTAGCAAAACTCTAAGGAAAATTTAATACTAGTGTATCTTTGTAATATGTTCACTAACAATTAAACTAACAGGTAAGCCTCTTTATAGCTTGCATCTGAGATGAAAACTTTTTTTTTTTTTTGGTAGAGTCAGAGAGTCTCGCTTTATCGCCCTCAGTACAGAGCTGTGACATCACAACTCATAGCAACTTCCAACTCCTGAGCTTAAGTGAGTCTCTTGCCTCAGCCTCCTGAGTAGCTGGGACTATAGGCACCCGCACAATGCCCGGCTATTTTTGTTGCAGTTTGGCTGGGGCCAAGCTTGAACCTGCCACCCTTGGTATATAGGGCCGGTGCCCCACCCACCGAGCGACACGTGCCACCCCAAGATGAAAACTTTCAATAGCAATATTTTAAATAAATAAAAATCAGTTATTTTTCAAACATAAAAAATGTAAAAGAAAGATTTTGTCATAGCCAAATCTGAGGATTTTTCTTTTTGTCCATTTTATAGCTGAAATATTTCAAAATAATGACTTGCTTATGGAAATAACTCGTACCTATTTTTTTATTTTTAGCTCCTTTTTTCAACAATATGGGCAATGGTTCTTAAACATGTCTTGTTCTTCCATTCCTCTAGTTTCTATTTAATGATAGAAAAAAACTGTAAAAGAAAACTGACATTTTCATACCCATATACATGCGCGCGCACACACACTCAATGTGTCTGAAAAAGATGGTGAGGAGTTAGATGAAAGGGGCTTCACAGAAACACCTACAGCTGCAGTTTGTTAGAAGTGGCTTTTAGAGTACAAATCCCAAAGTGAGTGGCAGCTAGTCAGCCTGCAGTGGGTACGCACCCACACATGTACGTCTGCATATATGCATGCTCTCTTGGCTTTCAAACAGCACCTAATCAAATGAAGATATAAATTCCCGAATACCTACCTTTAAGTAATTTTTAAAAACTTTCGCATCAGGTTGCTGAAGTGCTTGACAAAACTCCTGGGGGCCAGGAAGGGAGGGGAGAAAGAGGAGAACAAATGTATTTGTGTGAGATCTGTGTTACTTCACACGCACAGTTTTAACTGCAGTACAAACATTTAGTATTTATCATCTTGACGACTACACAAGCAGTACAGTAGTATTAACTACACAACTACACATGCACTGTTGGACAGCAAATCTCGAGAACTGTTCCATCTTGTCAGACAGAAGTTCTCCTCCTCTTGTCAGAGCAAGTCCCCATTCCCGCCTTGCCCAGCTCCTGCAGTCACCGTGCTACTTTCTGCTTCCATAGGTCAGATGCCTCAAGTACATGGGGTCACGCAGCGTCTGTCTCTTCACAGCTGTCCCGCTTCACGCAGCGTAATGTCCTCACAGAGCACACGACTGCATTGCCTCCTAAGCAGAGTCCAGTCTGCTGTGTATGAAGGCTGTCCCGAGTGTCCAGCCATTAATAGGAAAACAGCATAGACGGTGGTCGGATACTTTCTGGACAGTGCTGGACAAGTTGTATTTTCTCTATCTAATCATGTGGTCCATGGACATTACAGTTGCTTCAAATCCACAGTATTCTTATTAAATAACTTATCAAAATCAGCCCCAACAGCTCCTACCCACAGAGGTTACATGGCAGTTTTAAGGGTAACACTTGTCAGACAGGCTACTTTGCTTTTGAGAATGCAGCTCCCCTGGACGGGGGGCACGAAAGTCTGAGAAGGGTGATGGACAAAACCCCCACTGCAGAGCTGTTCACACCTGCTGAGAAGAACAACCAAGTAGAGCTGTACCATGAGAAAAAAAAAGGTAATTCTAATAGAGAAAATCTGGAAAAACTGCTATCAGGCAGAAGGCATGTGAAATGGGAAAAACTGAGGTTCCTTGAATCTTTTTAAATAAAATTTTATGATGGAATATAATTTTGCCTCATTTAGCAATTGGGAAGCATATTAGCTGTAAATTGAGTTGTATATTTCTACTTCTGATGGGTACTAAGATTAATGAATAATTAGCAATTTATTACCTTCATTCAAGCATTAGTTAATTAATGACCAATAACCAAGAAAGTCATTAATATCTCTGAAGTTAATGGTGGTATTGAGATCATAAATTCACTAAAAATGAGTTTAGTTCATTAAAAACAGTTAATCATAAATTAGTCTTATGTGAGATCTACTCTACTTCTCAACTTTTTCAAAAAAACACTATTATAAAAACTTAGAAAACACTGTTGAAAGGAAGCCTTAATATGAAATGTCCTACGATCCAGCAGCAGAGACTGGTGCTGACAAAAGATGAGGTGCCCAAGGGTGGTGGCCTCTGCTCTCGTCTCTCCTTGGTGTCCTCATTCCACCGCCTGGTACCATCCTGCGAAAGGCGCTTCTCCACCTGCAGTACCTGGACAGGGTGGCACAGTGTCCAGCAACCCAGGGAAGGCCGTGACAGTAACAACATGTGTGGGGAGCTGGGCAGGGTGCCAGGAAATCATTTTCAACCAGCCTAAGGTCCAACACAAAACCCTGAGGCAGAGATCAAGAGCAATAAGGAGGTCAAGGAATACATCAAAAAAATTGTGGGGAAGAGCGAGGAGACCTTCAAAACAGAGGAGGAGAAAGCACAGCCCCCACGAGCATCCTGTGTTGCTGTACACAGGCAGTAAAGCGCAGGTGCTCCCAGGCCACTGCCCACCATGACAGGAAAGCATGGAGCAACTCCAAGCTAGTGCCCGGCACCAGGGCTAAGGCCACCATGGACTGGGACAATTAACATGGGGTTCACCTGGCCACACACAGGGAAGCCCCTGCTTCTGCCCCAAGAGACTCTGAAAATGTCTCTGTAATAAAAGAGCCCCCCCATACATGTGTACAAAAGGATGTGGAAGAAGAAGTGTCTAAAGCTGAGCTGCTAATGAACATCCGTTCTCCATGAGATCAACAAAATGCTTCTTAGTCATTCCAAAAACAAAAACCAAAGTGATCTACAGATTTGAGCCAATCCCGAGCGAAATCCCAACAGAATTTTTGTTATAGAAATAGAAAAAAAAAAAAAAAACCCAAAAGTTATATGGGATTGCTAATAGCTCTCAATGGCCAAAATAATCTGGAGAAAGAACAAAGCTGAATGCATCACACTTCCTGATTGCAAAATATAAAGTTACTGTAATTAAGGGCGGTGCCCGTGGCTCAAGGAGTAGGGCGCTGGCCCTGTTTACCGCAGGTGGTGGGTTCAAACCTGGCCCCAGCCAAAAAACTGAAAAAAAAAAAAAAAAAAGGTTACCATAATTCAAACAGTATGGTGCTAGGATAAACACAGACATAGAGCTGGGCATGGTGGCTAATGACTGTAATCCCTGCACTTTGGGAGGCCAGGCTGGGGGAGGAGTGCTTGAGGCCAAGAGTTCAAGACCAGCCTGACTGAAATAGCAAGACCATGTCTATACAAAAAACATAAATGTTAGCTGACCATGGTGGCACATGCCTGAAGTACTCAGGAGGCTGAGGCAGAGCTAGGATGAGGCTACTGCACTCTAAGCCAGGCATCAGAGCAAAATGCTATCTTTAAAAAAAAAAAAGTCTGGAAATCAACTCAGATACAGTCAAATGATCTTCAGCAAAGGTGCTAAGAATACATAACGGAGAAACAACTGTCTAGAATACATAACGGAGAAACCACTATTCAGAATACATAACGGAGAAACAACTATCTCCTCAAAAATGGTGTTGGGAAAACTGGACATCCACATACAAAAGAATACGGCTTGCCGCCTGTAACACAGTGGTTACAGTGCCAGCCACATGCACTGAGGCTGGCGAGTTTAAGCCTGGCCTGGGCCAGGTAAGCAACAATGACAACTGCCACCACTGGCATTGTGGTGGACACCTGTAGTCCCAGCTTCTCGGGAGGCCGAGGCAAGAGAATCACTTAAGCCCAACAGTTGGAGGTTGCTGTGGGCTGTGACACCATAGCACTCTACAGAGGGTGACAGAATGAGACTCTGTCTCAAAAAAAAAAAAAAAAAAAGACCCCTTTTCTAATATCAAAGACAAAAACAATTATAGAATGTATTAACAAACTATTGACTAGAAATTATTTTTCCCTTGGGGCCACAGTGTTTTTTTTTTTTTTTTTGAGACAGAGCCTCAAGCTTTCACCCTGGATAGAGTGCTGTGGCATCACAGCTCACAGCAACCTCCAACTCCTAGGCTCAAGCGAGTCTCCTGCCTCCGCCTCCCAAGTAGCTGGGACTATAGGTGACCACTACAACTCCCGGCCATTTTTTTGGTTGCTGCCATCATTGTTGTTTGGCGGGCCCGGGCTGGATTTGAACCCGCCAGCTCAGGTGTACGTGGCTGGTGCCTTAGCCCGTTGAGCCACAGGCGCAGAGCCAAGGGACAGTGTTTTATTAGGTCAAGAGATGTTTGAGTCATACATGCCTCACGAGGCCCCAGGCTCAACACTATGGTTAAACACAACTCATGTAGCAGTTAATGTGTTAAAGAAACCAATGGAAGACCTAAAACTGCAAAACCATAAGAAAACATTAGGTGGGGGGGCCTGCCCGATGTTGGTCGGGACAAAACTAGAAGAAAACAGTGGGAAAGCTACAAGATGCTGATTTGGACAATGACTTCATGGATATCATGAAAAAAAGAAAAGTCAAAATAAACAAGCAGGGCTTTTTTGCACGGCAAAGTAATGAGCAAAACCGAGAGAGGAGAGGCAGCCTACGAAATGGGAGGGAAAGTCTGCAAACCACCTCTCGGATGAGGGGTTATTTTCTAATATATGAGGAACTTGCACAATAGCAAAAAAAAAAAATAATACGTGTAACCAGAATAGAAAATGATCTGAAGGGCAGCACCTTTGGCTCAGTAGGTAGGGCGCTGGCCCCATTTACCAAGGGTGGTGGGTTCAAACCTGGCCCCCGGCCAAACTGCAATGAAAAAATAGCCGGGCGTTGTGGTGGGCACCTGGAGTTCCAGCTACTTGGGAGGCTGAGGCAAAAGAATCGCCTAAGCCCAAGAGCAGGAGGTTGCTGCGAGCTGTGACACCATGATACTCTACCAAGGGTAACAAAGTGAGACTCCTGCCTCAAAAAAAAAAAAAAAAAAAAAAACACAAAAAAACAGGGCGGTGCCTGTGGCTCATCGAGTAAGGGAGCTGGCCCCATATACCAAAGGCAGTGAGTTCAAATCCGGCCTCAGCCAAATTGCAAAAACAGAAAAATAGCTGGGTGTTGTGGGCGCCTGTAGTCCCAGCTACTTGGGAGGATGAGGCAAGAGAATCGCCTAAGCCCAGGAGTTGGAGGTTGCTGTGAGCTGTGTGATGCCACAGCACTCTACCCAGGGCGACATAGTGAGAGTCTGTCTCTACAAAAAAAAAAAAAAAAGGAAATGAGCTAAAGACTTGAATAGGCATTTCTCCAAATAAGACATATAAATGCCAACGGGTTATCAGGGAAATACAAATCAACCCACCATGAGATGTCCCCTCAGACCTGCTAGGATGGCTACTACAGAGAAATGACATGCGTGCTGGGGGGAGGTGCAGAATTCGGAGCCCTGTTCATTGCTGATAGAAACGCAAAGTGGTGCAGGTGCCCCTGAGAACACTGTGAAGGTTCTTAAAAAAATTGAAAATGGAACTACCATATAATCCAGAGGTCCCGTTTCTGGATATTTATTTAAAATGATATCCAGAATTTCTGAGTATTTATTTATTTATTTTTTTGAGACAGAGCCTCAAGCTGTCACCCTGGATAGAGTGCTGTAGCAACACAGCTCACAGCAACCTCCAATTCCTGGATTAAGCGAGTCTCCTACCTCTGCCTCCCAAGTAGCTGGGACCACAGGCGCCCACCACAACGCCCGGCCATTTTTTGGTTGCAGCCGTCATTGTTGTTTGGCGCTCGGGCTGGATTCAAACCCGCCAGCTCAGGTGTACGTGGCTGGCACCTTAGCCGGTTGAGCCACAGGCGTCGAGCCCTGAGTATTTATTTAAAATCATTGAAAGTAGGATCTCAAAGACATAGAATAGAAGCACTCCCATTTTCACTGAAGGATTCATAATAACCAAGATGAGGAAATCACCTAAATGTGCAGAAATGGACTGATGGATAAAGCACACGTGGTGTGCATACGTGACCACATGCTGCTGGCCTTAAAATAGGAAATCTGGCCACCCGCAGCAACAGGGTGAGCCTGGAGGACGTTACCGTAAGGGAGACGGCCCACAGTCACAAACATTAAAGGCACAACGTCGGTCACTGGGGAGGAAGAGATGGGGGTCGCCAACCACAAGCACACACTCTCCACTTAGCAAGACGAGTATGTTCTAGAGATTTACTGAACATTGTGTGGGCACAACCCTGCCCTACATAACGAACAATATTGTAGTGTGCACTTAAAAATTTGTTAAAAAGGTACATCTAAGTGTTATGATAAAATAAAATAAATAAAACAAAAACACTCTTGATGAAGAAACAAATCTCAGGATCTATACAAGAGACTGTAATTCTAGTTTTAATCACAAGTTTGTTAACTCATTAGCTCCATGGACTATTAGGCAAGTGAAGTCTGGAAAACCACATGCCAAGAAAATAACCAAATGCTATTACAAATGACCTTGAATGTGTAAAAGTGCAAGGTCACTTCCCTGAAGATAGTTTCAGAATTACAGATTAAGCACCGACAAGGCTGGCAGACACGCACAGCCACGCAGCAAGGACTGTCAGAGCTGTGGCCTCCTGGTCAGTCTGGGGAGGCCTATTAGACTCCTTTCAGCATGGGATTATAATTGAAACCAATTATAAAGAATAATGGTTACCAAAATATTTAAAATATGATAGAATAATAAGACTTATTAGGCTGAGCACAGTGGCTCATGCATGTAATCCTAGATCTTTGGGAGGCCACAGTAGGAGGATCACTTGGGGCCAGGAGTTCCAGACCAACCTGATAACACAGTGAGACTGCCATCTCCACAAAAAAGAAAAACTTAGCTGGCATGATGGCACCCACTGTAGTCTCAGCTACTCAGGAGGCTGAGGCAGGAGGATGGCTTGAGCCCAGGAGTTTTGAGGTTGGTTATGACGATGCCACTGAACTCTAGCATAGGCAATAGAACAAGACCTTGTATAAAAAAAAATTTAAAAAAAAAGATGACTTATTAACTCATTAGGTAACAAGGTATAGTGGCATTACTAATAAGTCAGACTTTCAAAACTGTGATAAGCATAAACTATACTTAGCAATATTCACAATAACTATGTGATATAAAAATAGCTGTAATTTCTATTGGTGAATAGGGTGTCATGGACAATGCTACTAATTCCGTGATCTGCCACCTACACTTTGGTAGAAAATTAAATTTCAGTCAGTGATTAGTGAAAAGAAAAATGTAAACTTTTGCAATCAATTCCACAGAGACCCCGACAGCTGGACTCCAGGCTCAGCGCTCTTCTGTCCAATGCAAAGCAAACATCAAGTGGAATGCAGTTTGGCTTCTTATTTTTCCTTTTAATTTCTATTATTTTTTAGATGGGGTCCCACCATTTTGCCCAGGCAATTCTAGATGAACACCTGAACTCAAGTGATCCTCCAGTTCATCCTCCCAAGTAGCAATGACACACTACAGTGCCAAGCTCTGTTTGGGACTCTTGAATCAAAATCGAGACTGAACCACGTAGTCACAGTTCTTTAATTACATTTAGAGCAAAATCTGCTAGCACAGCTCTTACCTGAATTATTTCTGGAGCTACTTGCAAGGAGGGCAGGTATTCTTGTTGAAGATACTGAACACACTCTGGACCCTGAAGATTGAAAGATACAGCTATTTTCTTTCCTGATATTAATAATGTTTAAAAAGAATGGAACAAGGTAAGTATACTTTAAAGACCATCTAGTATTGTGATTAAGAACACAGATGCCAGAGCCAGCCTGCCTTGGTCTGGAGCCTGGCTCCGGCAACTTGCTGATAGCTTGAGCAAGGGACCTAACACCTCTCTGAGGCTGAGTTTCTCCATCTGAAAAATGAGGTTATTGTGAGGCTTTGATGAGTTAAGAAATGCAAAGCTCTTAGAACAGCATTTAGCATTTACTCCCTTTAACATTACTGAGTACTGCTAAAGATTAAACAAACATTTTTCGGAACTCAGGCAGCAATGCTACCAGAACCTTTCAAACAATGGAAGGGACAGTGAAGAAAGCGGCTCCCGTCCCACCTGGCACTGTGCGGACGGACTATCGTGTGTCTGTGGGGGAAGACTTTGGGCCATGCCAGTCTTAGTGACCATATTTAGAAAGTAAAGTAAACAATATGTTAGAAAATAACTCCAATCAAAGCACATGTTTTTCTACTTAACAAACTAGGGAACAGGAATTTAGTAGCTAGATTAAAGAGATGAGAAAATTATGACCCAGAAAGAGAAAGGAAGTTGTCCAGTCTGCTGCTGGATAAACTTTTACTAAAAAGCAGGACACCTGGGTGGCGCCTGTGGCTCAGCGAGTAGGGCACTGGCCCCATATACCGAAAGTGGCGGGTTCAAACCCGGTCTCAGCTGAACTGCAAAAAAAAAAAAAAAAAAAAAGCAGGGCACCTGACCAACCACTGCTCTTCAATTAAAGCCCAATTTTTAGTACTCCTAGATGCCAAAACATAAAATGTAACACATACAATAGTTTTTTTAAAAGCAGTTGAAACTTTTGGAAGTTTTAATTTCACTTTCAAACTTTATGTGTTTGGTATGTGGACCCCAACCTGGTCCAACTGAGAGTAAGTTACCAGAGTGAACTCCATCCCCTCCCGGAGGGGGCTCCTCCTTCCTGCGTGCACACCCAGACTTTCTGTTCAACATCACTGCTCCTGTGTCAAACGCTCTGCCCTGACTCCTGTCCTCTGACGGGAGGGGACACTCACTCCATCCTTCTTGCCTTCCCTTTTGTCCCTTCTCTACTTCCTTCCCACGCACCACTCGTCTTCTCACATAACCCACTATTACGTGTAGTTGTTTTAATTAGGAAAACTGTACTTGTACTTCAAGTCAGGTAGAAGAACAATAAAGGGAAACATTCCCAAGTGTTAGCATGACTCAGTTCCCGTCGTGTTCAGATCAGGGTACCAGAGTGACAGCCACTTCCTCTGGGCTCTCTCCATGCCTCGCCCACCTGGCTGCCTCCAGAGACGCTCGCCCGGCTGCAGGGCACAGCACTGTGCTTCCCCTCTGCCTTCTCCTGCCTCTCACTGGAGCCAAGGGTCTTTCTTCTCTGGTCTTAGAAAGTCTCATTTATTCCCCACACTCCACCTTGACTACTTCTGCACTTTGACTCCAAAACAGTGTTTACTTCTAATCGTCTCAGACCCATAGACCAACTGCTCTCCAAACATTTTTTCCCACCTGTCGATCCTAACCCTAAAACACAGCCCCACTGCCTACTGACTTCCACGAGGCCTTTAGTCCCACATATTACCTACTCCCCACATCCACAAAGTGCTGTCTGACCTGTATTTACACAACAATCTCACTCTGCTCAGAGCGCCAGCTCCCTCTGGTCAGTCCCATTAGGCAACACCTGTCTGAAGGCCTAACAAAAAAAATCATCTCTTTCCCACGGCTGGCTTAGGTTGTCCTTTCAGGCAATTTACACAAGACCTTTAGTCCCACAGTTGTTTTTCTTTTTCTTTTTTGAGACAGAGCCTCAAGCTGTCACCCTGGATAGAGTGCTGTGACATCACAGCTCACAGCAACCTCCAATTCCTGGGCTCAAGCGAGTCTCCTGCCTCCGCCTCCCAAGTAGCTGGGATTACAGGCGCCCACCACAACGCCCGGCCATTTTTGGGTTACAGCCATCATTGTTGTCTGGTGAGCCCGGGCTGGATTTGAAACCGTCAGCTCAGGTGTATGTGGCTACAGGCGCCGAGCCAGTCCCACAGTATTTTATACACTTCTATTAAAGTACACACTTAACCCACTGAAAGTTATTTATTTGCTGGTCTCCCTTGATTCTAAGCTCCCTGTATGGGGGGATACCTTATTCACCTTTATACAGCTCCCGCTGCCCCCAAAACACTCCCTCACCCTGGCACCCAGCATGTGGTGAGTGAATGCTCAATTGAAAACCCTTCAACTTTCTACCAGAATCAAAAAGTCAAGTCCAAGTGAGAGAGTGGGCTGAATGGAAACTGGGGGGCCAGCGTTCTTTTTCCTTTGAGGTTAGGGGAACTGCTCTCTTCAGCTGACTGTAGCCAATGTCAATCCTGTGTGGCTTTGAGAGAAGTTGGAAGCAGGAATCTTTGTTAAAAAAAAAAATCTGACTTTTTTTAATGCTGGCAAAAATCATTTAAAAATACCCATCACTTCTGAATTATACAAATGATCAGACTGACAAGGAAGAACAAAACATCTAAAGTAGTGCGACACTCTAACCCGCTCTGTGCTGCGCAGCGGACAAGGCGAGTGGCCGGGAGGAAGCCTCCTGCCAGACCGGGAAGTATGGACCCTGAAATCCAGGGAGGCTACTTTATGTCCTTTATCAAATCAAAACATACCTGTTAACTTCCTCACCACCCACACGTGAAGGACAACAGCAGATAAACTGCTTTCACTCAATCCCTTCCCCATGTCCCAAAAAGTCAGAACTGAATTACATTTTATACAAGATACAGCTTTCAAGAACAAAATGAGTCAAACACCATTAAAATGGAACAGAGAGGAAGATACGGGGCATGGAGGACAAAGCTCACCCGTCTGAGATGAATGGTTTTCAGTGTCACCGCACACTCAGATAAAGCCTGTGAAAGACAAAGTGAAGAATTTTAGTACAGGATAGGCACCTGCAGCTCCAAGGTTAGGGCACCGGCCACATACACTGAGGCTGTTGGGTTCGAGCCGGCCCAGGCCTACTAAACAACAATGACAACTACAACAACAGCAACAAAATAGCCGGGCATTATGGTGGGCACCTGTAGTCCCAGCTACTTAGGAGACTCAGGCAAAAGAATTGCTGAAGCCCAAGAATTTGAGGTTGCTGTGAACTGTGAGGCCACCGCACTGTACCGAGGGTGACATAGTGAGACTCTATCTAAAAAAAAAGGAATTTTAATGCAGTCAATTCCTGGTGACTGATCCAACTTTTCTCTTCATTACTCTGGCTACTGCTGGGCAAATATTTTCCTGAATATAAGTATTTCCAGGGATTTATTTACCTCCAAAGAAAGAGGAAGGAATGTAAGTGGCAGATGGAGTATGTGGGTTGGAGAACAAAAAGAAAAAGAAAAATACGCACTGTTTCATTAATTCAGGAAATCTAGCTTTTACTAGGCTGTGGGAAACTGAGCAAAGCTCCACTGTTCGGTAAGAATTCTGAAGACGCGACTTGGGGAAATGATCACACAAGGAGGAGAAAACTGCAATGTAATGATTTTAATTTTTTGAGATAAACACTAAGCATAAATTATAGAGTTAAAAGTAAAAGAAGGAAATAAATAATCACGCTTCAAAGATTATCTGTATCATGTACCCTTTGGTGGGCTTTTTTAAAAAGAGTCACAGTTCTTAAAGTGGGTGGAGCTAAATTTTATACACTCAACTTCAGCACTAAGATTCAGTAAGAATCCACAAAAGGTCCAGAAGGTATCATCAACCTTCTAAAATATAAATCCTAATTTGAAATCACTAAATTAAAAAAAAAATTAATAATAAATAATATAATCAACCTGGCATCAAAGAAGCAGCTGTGAAGTGACGGGAGATGCTTACCAGCACTGTCTGTGCATCTGCCAGGTCAAAGGTCTGCTTTAAAGGCGCTAGGAAACATGCGGGGACAATGTGCTTATAAACAAAATCAGCAAATCCCACCGGTCCGTCTTTACCTCCTGTCAAAAGAATTCAGATTTTCATCTTGTATAGAAAGTCAGTCAATTAATTCATCGCCAAGGAAAACCAACTCCCAGTTTCCATCCATGCTTGGGCTGGGTTTCCACTTCATTTCTACAGTTTTATGGAATAGTTTGGGAAATGAAGGTTAAAAAAATAAACTTATCTTACCCCAGAGTTCTACCAACTTTGAGAGGATGATAAAACACGTCTTCTGTGCGATTGGATCTGGATATTCAACTGCTCCTTGGATGACAGTAACCAGCACTCTTTCTACATTCTCTGCACCTGAGGAGAAAAATCTGCGTTTTAACTTTAAAAAGAACAAGAAACGTCACCCGAGTCCTCATTCCATATATAAAAAAGTTCAAAAAGCATTTACAGAACTGTTAATATCCCCTGGTGTCTACTGACTGGGCATCCAACAATAAAAACACCAGTATTCCCTGGGATTTCCTGTATAGTAGAATTCACTATGTTCACCTTTACAGTTGCATTTACTTTTAATTTCTAAGTGACTACTTGGCCATAAGACTCAAGTGTCGGGGCACTTCTGGCAAACAGCCACCACGGTGCCTGTATTGCTAAGCAATCAATTAAAAAATACCGCCTTAGGAAAAGAACTCAATATAAATTCTGAAACAACGAACGGTCTGAGGTCTGGGAGGCCCGCGACCGTGAGGCGGCGCGGCAGCACCCACCCTGGTTGGCTATGACGGCGCTCATCCCGCTGCCCGTGACCGTCTGCAGGAACGCGAAGTAGCTCCGGCGCAGCAGCTGCTTCTCGAGCGCCGCGCACTGGTCATTCTCCTCCGCCGGCCGCAGCAGCACCTCGAAGATGGCGCGCAGCAGGGGCATGAACATCTGCTGCAGGAACGGGGACACCTGCACCTGCGGGAGCAGCGACCGTCACCGCCCCAGAAACCGTCTGCTCGCAGATTTCACATGGAGCCTTTCTCCAGGGCTTCGATTTAGGGTATACATTTACACAATTCATTTAGCAAACATCAATGTACGACAAATCTGTTACTGAAAGCCTCAAGTTCATTAATTTCAACACATTCCCTATAGCTTAAGATTCAGGTTAAAATAGATGGTTCTTTTCATAATGAAAACTGCCAGCGTCTGTGGCTCAGTGCGTAGGGCACCGGCCCCATACACCAAGAGTGGCGGGTTCAAACCCGGTCCAGGCGAAACTGCAACAACAACAAAAATAGCCGGGCGTCAGGGCGGGCGCCTGTGGTCCCAGCTTTCAGGAGTCTGAGGCAAGAGAATCACCTAAGCCCAGGAGTTGGAGGTTGCTGTGAGCGGTGACCACATCACTCTACCAAAGGAGATAAAGTGAGACTCGGTCTCTACAAAAAAGAAAGAAAGAAAGAAATTCTGCTAAATTTATAAAAATTCGTATCAATAAATCTGGCATCAATTTATATGAGTAAACATTTGGGTTTAAAAAAAAATCTTGAATAAAGGTAAAAAAAAAAATCCTTTAATAGTATGTTCTCAGCCTCCCGAGCAGCTGGGACTAAGGGTGCCCACCAGGAGGCCTGGCTAAGTCTCAAACTCCAGAGCCCACGTGCTCCTTCCGACTCTGCCTCCCAGAGTGCTGGGACGACGGGTGTGCGCTACCGTCCTGCCTATGTGAGACCATCTGAGATAGAGATTCTCAGCCCTTCTGCGTGATACCTTAAATTTGGCTGTAATCTGGTTGATAAGAGGAATGAACTCCTGCAGGTCTTTCGCTTCACAATCTTTGAGCATGTGTTCTGAGGCAGATGGGATGAAGGGAAGAACTTCCTCTTCTAGGCAAATAATCATTCGATGAAGGAAAGTGCGAACTCCACTTCTGAGAATGTCCTTTTGTAAGGGACAACTGAGGGCTGGCAAGAATGTCTGTAAGCAGTCCAGATAAACTTCTGAACAGCCACATTGCTTCACAGTCTGCTTGTTGCTGAAAGCTTTGCTGGTTCGACTGTATTAGCAAAAATCAAGCAATTAGATTTAACTTTATTCTTTTAACCAGTTAAGGAGCATTCAAAAACAATATACAACAAATTTAAAAATTGACAAATTTTGTTTTCCACATCACAATTACTTCTATCTTTAGCTAATAAGGATTTTTTTTGGTTCTTTTGTGAGACAGAGTCTCACTTTGTTGCCTTGGTAGAGTGCCGTGGCAACATTATAGCTCACAGCATCCTCAAACTCTCGGGTTCAAGCGATCCTCCTGCGTCAGTTTTTGATTTTGATTTTTTTATTTTTATCTTATTTTATTTTATTTTGAGACAGAGCCTTAAACTGTCACCCTGGATAGAGTGCTGTGGCATCACAGCTCACAGCAACCTCCAATTCCTGGGCTCAAGCGAGTCTCTTGCCTCCACATCCCAAGTAGCTGAGACTACAGGCGCCCGCCACAACGCCTGGCCATTGTTTTTGGTTGCAGCCACCATTGTTGTTTGGCAGGTCCAGGCTGGATTCGAACCCACCAGCTAGCGGGTACGTGGCTGGCACCTTAGCCCGTTGAGCCACAGACGCCAAGCCCAGTTTTTCATTTGTAGTAGAGATGGGGTCTCACTATTGTTCAGGCTGGTCTCAAACTCCTGAGCTCAAGCGATTCACTCGCCTTGGCCTCCCAGTGTGCTAGGATTAACAGATGTGAGTGACCAACTCTGGCCATTTTCCTTTTTTATTTTTGAGACAGAGTCTCACTGTCACCCTGGGGTTGAGTGCTATGGCACGACATTTTCCAGCAACCTCAAACTTCTGGGCTCAGGCCACCCCCGTGCTTCAGCTTCCTGAGTATGTGGGACTACAGGCATCTGCCACACGCCCGCCTAATTTTTCTACTTTTAGTAGAGAAGGAATCTCACTCTTGCTCAGGGTGGTCTCTAACTCCTGAGCTCAGGTGATCTAGCCACCTTTTCCAGCCTAATATAGTCATTTGTAGACTACTGCTTCCACTTACCATTCCAGAACAAAAGGGCCCAAATTAAATTAAACTAATAAAATGCAGTTAATATAATCCCTCTAATGCAGTGATTTTCAACTAGTGTGCCATGAAATTTTTAAGGATCATTAATCATTAATTCAATTATTTTCAAAGAAGTTTTAATCACAGTAAGTATATTTTTTTACTTTTTTTTTTTTTTGATCAACACAATTTAAGTGTGCCACAGAAGTTTAACTATAGGTTCAAATGTGCCAGAAGATAAAAAAGGTTGAAAAATGCTGTTTTAGGCTCCGTGCCTGTGGCTCAACGGGCTAAGGCGACAGCCATGTACACCTGAGCTGGCAGGTTCAAATCCAGCCCGGGCCCGCCAGACAACAATGACGGCTGCAACCCCCAAAAGGCTGGGAGTTGTGGCGGGCGCCTGTAGTCCCAGCTACTTGGGAAGTGGAGGCAAGAGACTCGCTTGAGCCCAGGAATTGGGGGTTGCTGTGAGCTGTGATGTCACAGCACTCTATCCAGGGTGACAGCTTGAGGCTCTGTCCAAAAAAGAAAAAAAAAGAAAAATGCTGTTCTAACATATGCCAATTTAAACATTTCACTAAAATCCTACTGACAAAGTATGTAGAAAAACAGAAAAAAAATCCACTGTCACTTGCCTATACTGAAAACTGCAAAATACCCATCTAAATTTATTAAAAAATCTTCAGAATCACATTATTTATACAACCTCTCTAATATCTACCTCTTGCTCTGGAATATTCTGAGAACAATTTCTTTATAACTTCTACTTAGTATCACTACCACTTTCAAGGTGTTTTTATTTGCCAATACAAGTGTGGGTGGAGGGGAGTCTCCTGTGGCTGCATGGGTGGTCTTCAGGACACGGCAACCAAAGAGAAGCCTCAGGACTTGCTCTTGACATAACCAAGAGTAACCCAAGATGCCCCAATACAACACTGGTGTACAGAGACTTTAAGTGATCCCCTGAAATACACACACCAAAAAAGCCAGAGAGTTGGGTGGCGCCTGTGGCTCCGTGGGTAGGGCTCCAGCCCCATATACCACGAGTTGTGGGTTTGAACCAGGCCACAGCCAAACTGCAACAAAAAAATAGCTGGGTGTTGTGGAGGGCGCCTGTAGTCCCAGCTACTCAGGAGGCTGAGGCCAGAGAATCGCCTAAGACCAAGAGAGGTTGCTGTGAGCTGTGATGCTATGGCATTCTACTGAGGGCGATAAAGTGAGACTCTGTCTCTCAAAAAAAAAAAAAAAGCTGGAGAGTTAAAGGGCCGGACATTTACCAAGGCAGAATGGTGGTACATGATTGACTCCCTTCTCCTGCTAAGCTTTGTAATTTACTGGACTTAGAAGAAACAGATTTAGACAATTCTTTAGAAAACACAGCTTTGGAAATACAGACACGTGTGCTTATCCAAAATGACCCAAACAGGTGGTTCTGTGTAGAAACATATGCTTTGCAATGTTAGCTGTTATCACACTCACCTGGCGAACCCCACCGCATGGTTCAGACAGTCTGCTAGAGAGGCCTGCCTTTCTTCATCTTGTGCCAGCATCAATTTCTCTAACAGAATTTTAAACTTCTCCATCAGTGGGGCCAACAGATTCCTCATTAGTGCCTGCTTCCTTTCTGCTGGGTACTCACTGTTAACAATCAGTACTCCAGCTGTCTCATAGACGAACAGCTGGTCATCACTGCTCAGCAAGGACTGGTAACCGTTCTCCTACAGGGAAATTTAGTTTTATTGAAGCTTTTCTTTCCTGAATTCCTCTCACTTAAATCAGAAAAAGCACAAGAGCAAAAGGAGATGTAATCTATCACATCCATTCACCGATCAGATACTTAAAATGACAAATCTTTTCCCTAAGACCATCTAATGAAAAAAAACTAAATTAGAGGTCAAAAGGTTATGGATCTAACTCCAGCCTTGACATGTCTTTGCAAATGATCATGTTAAGATAATTATTAGTTTTATTTGTTTCCTTTTGTAAAACTCTTATACTTATTTTTGCACAAGAGGTATACAAAAATGCTTTGAATGTTAGTATAAAGGTCACACAAATCAATATTTTAAGAATGTTAAAGGGTTGGCAGTGCCCATACCTCAGTGGGTAGGGCGCCAGCCACTTGTACCAGGGCTGGTGGGTTCAAACCCAGCCTGGGCCTGCTAAAACAAAAAAACAGTCGGGCATTGTGGCGGGTGCCTGTAGTCCCAGCTACTCAGGAGGCTGAGGCAAGAGAATCACTTGAGCCCAGGAGTTTGAGGTTGCTGTAGCTGTGAGGCCACGGCACTCTACTGAGGGCGATAAAGTGAGACTCTGTCTCAAGTTGAATTTGAGGAATCAGAGATCCCTCTATGTCTATCATTAAAACTCCCTGTTAAGAAAAAATTATTTAGGCTCGGCGCCCGTGGCTCAACGGGCTGAGGCGCCAGCCACATACACCTGAGCTGGCGGGTTCGAATCCAGCCTGGGCCCGCCAAACAACAATGACGGCTGCAACCAAAAAATGGCCGGGCGTTGTTGTGGCAGGCGCCTGTGGTCCCAGCTACTTGGGAGGCAGAGGCAGGAGGCTTGCTTGAGCCCAGGAATTGGAGGTTGTTGTGAGCTGTAATGCCACAGCACTCTATCCAGGGTGACAGCTTGAGGCTCTGTCTCAAAAAAAAAAAAAAAAAAAAAAAGAAAAAATTATTTAAAAAACAGATAAATCATGTGGTGCTTTTATTACAAAACCTTCTCTGTCCCCTGAAAGAGAAATGTCCCTTTTTAAAAGTAATTAAAGCAGGCTCAGCGCCTGTGGCTCAGTGGGCTAAGGCGCCAGCCATGTAAACCTGAGCTAGCAGGTTCGAATCCAGCCTGGGCCCGCCAACCAACAATGACGGCTGCAACCCAAACAAAAAAATAGCCGGGCGTTGTGGTGGGCGCCTGTAGTCTCAGCTACTTGGGAGGCAGAGGCAGGAGACTCGCTTGAGCCCAGGAATTGGAGGTTGCTATGAGCTGTGATGCCACAGCACTCTACCCAGAGTGACAGCTTGAGGCTCTGTCTCAAAAAAAAAAAAAAAAAGTAATTAAAGCATTTTTTAAGTACCTTCTGTCCTTGCTCTAGAAGTGGAGAGTACAGAGATAAGGTTGCTGTGTACATGGGGGTGCTCTAAAGATGGGCACTCGGGACCTTAGTGATTCAAGAAAGCAATTTGATTCAGGTCTTTTTTATACTGAAAAAGGACTACAGGTATAGTATAAGTCCTTGTTTAAATGTACTGTATGGAAAAATCTCCAATATCCTTAAGAAAACATGGCTTCTTCGGGATCCAAGTCTTATATGTTAGTGTGACCCACCAAGGAAAATTGGGTCACCTGGGTGAAGTACTCTGACATGCAGGTGTTTGTAACAGAGGCTGTCCTCAAGTCACAAACATCCCCTTGACAGACGACTTGCAAGCCCGACTTTACAGGCCACAGACAAATTCCCTGCTCTAATTTACATACAAATTCAACTTTTGAACAAACTACAGACCCACCTTTGTGTCTCAGGGACTCCCAGTGTGCAGGTGAAGACAAATTAACCATATAATTTGCCAGTAGCTTTTCACTCAGTGAAATCATATGTAACCTCTGTAACCTAAATACTGATATTTGCTTAAAGAACAAAAGTATTATTTTATATACTTTTCAATGGCACCTATAGTAATGATTTTCACTCAATGAGTGCCAATCAAAATGTACTTTAAATGTATTTCAGGCTCGGCGCCTGTGGCTCAATGAGCTAAGGCGCCAGCCACGTACACCTGAGCTGGTGGGTTCGAATCCAGCCCAGGCCTGCCAAACAAAAAAATGACGGCTGCAACCAAAAAATGGCCGGACGACGTAGCGGGCGCCTGTAGTCCCAGCTACTTGGGAGGCAGGAGACTCGCTCAAGCCCAGAAATTGGAGGTTGCTCTATCCAGGGGGACAGTTTGAGGCTCTGTCTCAAAAAAAAAAAAAAAGTATTTCAACTTATTCCGTGGTAGGCTCTCTTGAGGGAAAAAAAAAGTACCCCAACTTCAATCTCTGTAGTGAAATGCACCCCAAATGGTGATCAGAATCCGGACAGACACAATCCTGAACACTATAATCTCAAAAGGTGAAAATCCCCAAAGTCTACAATCCCCATCATCTAAATTCCTGAAAAGTCATCCTGAAAGATTAAAATCCTAGATGTCAAAATCCACACAGCCAAATTCTGGGGAAGGAGTTAGTGTTTTTGGTTGTAAGCGCGACACTGTCTTGTGTTAAGTGGAAAGTACGGACTGAAGTACAGAAACCGAGAGATTCATACAGGCACCAAGGTGAACAGAGGCTGGTCCGAGTGGATAAAGGACATTTGGTAAAGCATTAGCTTGGATGTGTCTGTGAAGTTGTTTCCAGAAGGTATTAGTGAGTCCAAGTGGACTCAGGGGTGGGTCAGCGTGACCAGGTGGGGATGAGCTGCCCACAGTATTGGTGGGCTCCATTGAGATCAGACATGGAAAATGGACTGGCCCCTCTGTGAGAGCTGGACAGTGTGCTGCTGCCACCTGGGACATCACGAATCTCACACGCTGACTCTGTGAGCACCGTGTGGACACAAAAAAGCCGACATCACACACACACGGTGACTCTGTGAGCACTGTGCGTGGACAAAAATGCCGACATTTTCTCAGCAAACAGACAGCCTTTCTATGCATCTCCAGTGAAAGGTAACACTTCCTGAGATCTCAGCTCTTTGAGGGACTCCAGGTGCTCCAACCCAGTTAGAAGACAGGCTGTGCGGCACAACTGCTAACAGAGCTGGGCGCACACGCTCACGCACCACCATGGTTTATATTCACACAGTTTGCTTTTTGACCTATTTATGTATAAATACAACTCATCTGGTCCAGTCATTAGTAGACCCGAGTGTTTACACCTGTAAAAATATGTTATTGTGGCCTATTATATTACATCAACTGGCCAATGAAGTATTCTGTCATGTTTTTATGTTTCTCAAATAAATACCCCTTTAAAAATATTAATCAGTGTCTTCTAGAAAATACTTTGCCGCCGGGCACGGTGGCTCACACCTGTGATCCCAGCACTCCAAGAGCTGAGTGGGTGGATTGCTCAAGCTCGTGAGTTACAGGTTGCTGTGAGCTATGATGCCACGGCACTCTACCCAGGGGGACAACTTGCGACTCTGTCTCAAAAAAAAAAAAAAAAAAATTTCCAGAGTTATATTTTTGGGATTTTCATCTTTTGGGATGGTGACTTTAAGGATTCTTAGACTTTAGGGATTTTGCTCTTTCAAGATTTTGGACCAAACCTGATATCAAAATATTCAGATCAACCAGCTTTAAAATTTTTTTACTCTAAGCCTGAAGCGACTCAGTAAAACTTCAGTCCGAAAGTAGGAGTTGCTATGAAGGGCTAATAAACTTGTAGTACTAAACAGAAAATAACTGATGTGAATTTCCCCTAAAATACTTCAGCAGCATTTATAACACAGAAAGATCACACCATATACCATGCGTCAAATTGATTAGTCAGCTCAGGTGTACGTGGCTGGCGCCTTAGCCCGTTGAGCCACAGGTGCCAAGCCACCGGCTAATTTTTTTTATTGCAGTTTGGCAGGAGCTAGATTTGAACCTGCCACCCTCACTGAGTTACAGACACCGCCCTATTAGCTCTTAGTTCCTTTTTTTATTAGGTTTTGTTCACTATGTCAAAAGAATTTTGGTAAAGAAAAGTCTTACACATAGTCTTCTCTCAAAACCACACATTTTAAAAAATTGCCCATAAAAGTAAGGCTTACAGCATATGTGGACTCAATAATATTTGGAGAAAATACCTTGAAAGGTCATATACTTACAGGTGGAGAAAGCTCTAATAAATCTTGTATTCTATTCAAAATATCTTCAATGAAAGGATTCATTTGTTTACTGAAAACAAAAGCAAAAAGGAAAATTACAAGCAAATAATAGTGCTTAAAAATTGCTGAAACAAATCCTCCTTTAAAACAAAAGTTCAGTTGAACTTTTTAAAATTCCCTGGTTTTGATTTATATTTCCCTAATAATTAGTGACACTGAGTTATCTTTTCATGTGTTTACTGGCCATTTATTTATTTCTTTAAAGAAATGTCTATTTAGATCCTTTACTTAATTTTTACCTTTTTTTTTTATTGTTGGGGATTCATTGAGGGTTTACTTTTTAATTGGGATTTTTTTTTTTTTTTGAGACAGAGCCTCAAGCTGTCACCCTGGATAGAGTGCTGTGGCATCACAGCTCACAGCAACCTCCAATTCCTGGGCTCAAGCGAGTCTCCTGCCTCCACTTCCCAAGTAGCTGGGACTACAGGTGCCCGCCACAACGCCCGGCCATTTTTTTGGTTGCAGCTGTCATTGTTGTTTGGCAGGCCCGGGCTGGATTCAAACCCGCCAGCTCAGGTGTACGTGGCTGGCGCCTTAGCCCATTGAGCCACAGGCGCCGAGCCATTTAATTAGGATTTTGATTGAGTTGTAGTGATA